>SNQJ01S0031571.1:0-13470 GCA_010110895.2 Picea sitchensis | reverse complement strand
ATGGATCAATAAGTTGTCATTATATATGATGCATAGATGAAGATGGATCGATGTGGTTTCATTGATATATGATGCATAGTTGGATTGATGACTCATTATTGTCTTGATACGGAGTACAAACGGATGAACTCCAAAGTGGTCCCCTTATGGTGAAAGCCCTCATGGGAAGACACTTTTCAGATGAGTTATCCTAGTAGTATGGTTAGAGAAACCATGCTTAATTGTGGAATAATGATACGAAGATCAGTGAATTTATTAGTGACACTATCATATATGGATAGTTCTTGTCATTCCATTTCTGGTGGTATGTGGAACGTCACACAACTCCTCACGGTTTGAGAGTTATGGCCTTATGAAGTTGGACGAACCTCATATGTTGGCTTGAAGCACCAAAAGGTCAAAGAAGTCAAAGAGCTTACACAAAAGAAATTATTTAAAAGTGAAGTGACATAGTCAAAGAAGATTATTTAAATAATAAAGTGAAGTGACAAAGTCAAAGAGGATTATTTAAATAATAAATTGAAGTGACAAAGTCAAGGAGGATTATTTAAATAATAAAGTAAATGGAGAACTTTCTAATTCTGTAAAATGGTTATAAGAAGGTTAACCCTAAAATGAGGAAAATGGGTTAAGCAGTCAAGTGTCTATTGTATAAATGGACAAGTGGAAAATTGGGAAAAGTTGGACATAGGTGACCTGTGGACAAAGTGGCCTAGAAAATGATTCTAAGGAAGCTACTTGGAGAGTATAAATAAGAGGAAAGGGTCTCTTGTGAAATACATCTCTTGAGCATATCTTGAAGATCTATTCTGAGAGACATATTGAATGGAGGATCTCATGGATGCATCAAAGTTTCCATAAGTTTTCGATTTTGATGGTGAAAGTTTCAGAAGTTCAGAAACCCTAGTTTCTGAGGCGTATGCGGGCTAGTAGTGTATTAGGGTGTGTACATACTAAGGTGTACACAGGATAACATTGTATTAGGGTGCGTACGTATGCAGGATGGAAGTGTATTAGGGTACATATAGTTGAATAAAGTCATGGAGACTTGACTGTGAGTTGGTTCCAGTTTCTTGAAGTCTGAAGCAAGTTCCAGATCTTCATTCTAGGGCTCAAATCTACCATAGAAACTATGGTATGGTTACATATTTGTCTTGATGGATTCTCTTGCTTATTTTATGGTGAGTGCTTATGGAATTATTGTATGGATGTTGTGATATGGTTATGTTGGTTTATTTATAGAGTGAGAAACACTCTTATGGTTCAGTACTGATATGATTGCCATAATATATTGGTTTCTTATACATGACTAAGTAGCATTCATATTGTATGGTTGAGGAGCCTGAGTAATTTGTTGGAGAGCATAGATGTTTTGTGATTAGTTATGGTTCGTATTGGATAGTGAAAGAAAGAAGTAGATGTGACTGAGGGATATAGATGATCTGAGTTTTTCATGAAGAGAAAAACCTAAAATACTCAGAAGGCATACACAGGTTGTAGTATAGATAGGTCGCGTACATACGCGAGTTGTACTACTAGTAGGGTGTGTACATACATGTGTTGCACTACTGATAGGTCGCGTACTTGTTGACAAATTGGTATCTGTTTAGGATTGATTCCTTTTCTTAGTTGGTGTTGAGTTGTGTAAGTTGAGTCTTGCATTGTAGAGTTGGTGTTCTTGTGGAGTTGTAACTCTATTCAGTTGTTGTTGATAACCCAAGGATTGTAGTCCGTAATAAAAAGAAAATTTTACATACATCTTATTTTCTTTGTGTTCCTTGTGGTGATGACTTATTAATGATATATGTTGCTCATATATGTTGTTGATGTCTG
The DNA here is from genome assembly GCA_010110895.2 of Picea sitchensis. NCBI lineage: Eukaryota > Viridiplantae > Streptophyta > Pinopsida > Pinales > Pinaceae > Picea > Picea sitchensis. The sequence goes on along the minus strand of SNQJ01S0031571.1, from coordinate 11,637 downwards.
TTCAGATTTAACTGGTTGAAAATGACAACAATAAGTAATGAGTAAATGGTGATTTCTAACTAAGGATTTTTGTGAAGGGAAAGTCTTAAAAAGATCCCTACACTGATTCACCCCCCCCTCTCAGTGTGGTTGGTGTTTCAAAAAAATACCTCTAGAATACATTAACTAACCAAAGGGTGTAAATATCACCCAGGTTGCAGAAGCAATCCTCTGAGTGTGTTGGCTAGCACTGTCTACGAACCCAACAGAGACCTTAGATTCACTTGTCATTTGCTACAATGAAAAGAAACACAATAAACTACACGTCCATAAAACAAAAATATAATAATGTATAAATAAATCTATACATTATATACAAGAAGTCATGCCGAGGTGACATATGTAAGCGTAATACTTCTTAAGGTAGAGCCCATTTCTAGGCTCCAATAAAGCGTTACCCTCGAAATCAACCAGTTGATAGGCACCATTTTCTAAAACTTTATTAACAATGAATGGTTTGAATCACATGGGTTTGAATTTTCCTGCCCCTAAGGGATCTCTATCTTAGTCATAGACTAGGAAAATATTTCCTTCGAAGAAACACGAGGGTGGATGGATCAATCATACTGACACTTGACATGTTGTTTGTGAGCCTCATTGGCCAAGGTCTCATCTTGATGCTACTCATCGAGTTCCTCAAGATATAAAAGGTGCTCTTCAAGTGGAGTAGTGTCGAGAAGTAGTTGCACTACAAAATTAAGAGAAGGGATTTGGAACTCTATGGGAAATACTTCCTCCAACCTGTAAATGAGTTGGAAAGGAGAAAGAAACCGGTAGAAGTCTTGACTGAGGTTCGATAAGCCAAAAGTGTCAAGTACAACATTAAATGCCAATTCAACTTGGCTGAATTGATTGCCCATTGAAGAATAGTCTTGAGAGACTTATTAACATCCTCCACTTGACCATTCTCCTATGCATAGTAAGGTGATGAATGTTAACTCATACATCATCTTATACCCCAATTTTGATGTTAACTCATACATCATATTGTTCTTGAAGTGACCGCCATGGTCTGTGACAATCTCTTTTGGAATATCGAACATGGCTACAATCTAGTCAAAAAAAAAAGTGCTGTCATTTCTCCATCATTGTTGAATGTCGGCATGGCCTCAACCCACTTAGTGAAGTATTCTACCACCACAATGATATAGTGATTCCCCCTAGATGGAATCAAGTGGAATGTAGTAAAATCAATCCCCCACTTGGTGAAGAGACGAACAACATAACTGGAAACATGGGAGGATTGTGTTCCTACATATTCCAAGAGATGATCTAGCATGGGTGACACTTCTTGACCACTTATACACAATATTTTATCAACGAGGGGAAAAAGTATCCAGTAAAAAGAGTTTTCTAGGTTGTTTCCAACCTAGAAAGGTGACCTCCACATGCTCTAGTGTGACAGTCTTTCAACACAAGTTCTTCCTCTTTTTGATTAATACAATGATGAAGAATGCAATCCACTCCTCGACAATATAAAGTATCATTGATGATAAGAAGACGAGGACTTCAAAATCTGAATATACACAAGTATATCTCCATACCAAGGGTTCGAAGATGTAATAAGAAAAATATCCCCATTGATCAGTGACTCTTCAAAAAAATTGTTACCACTCTCGCCCGGAAAATTCGAGATTAGTTCAGCAAATACCAAGGACTTTTTAGACTTCACCGAAACAAAATCCAAGTCAAATTCTTGCAAGATTACTATCCATCGACTGGTTTTCCTGTCGATGACTCGTCATGTTAACACATATTGAAAAGGGTTCACGACATCTACGATGATGGTCCTGCGAAGTAAAATGTGTTTATTTGAGTTTTGGTCCTACTAAGACTCAACTAAGATAGTAGATAACATGCTCTTCGGGTGCATCATCCTCTTGGACCAAGACCATGCTAATAGTAGATTCTGCAACAACCAAGTAAAACAAGAAATCCTTCCCATAATCTGGAGGAATGAGCAGAGGGGAGGGGAAGACTTCAGAGCATGTTTCAATGCTCTGAAAGAGCATTGAGCCACTTCATCCTAATAGAATGTCACCCCTTTCTTCAACATATGCATAAATCCTTTAGTAATTTCGACATAGTTGGAAATAAAACACTGAAGAAATTTGGCTTTCCTCTGTAGACTTTGAAGCTAGGGGATTGTGCATGGTGGAGGAAATTGAACTATTGCCTCAACCTTCAGAGGATTGAGCATGATCCCTTTAGTTGACATGATAAAACCTAACAAGCAACCCGGCGTCACACAAAAAATACACTTATTTGGATTAAGGCGAATCTAATAGTAGCAGAACCTCTCAAAGATAAGTCATAAATGGGTAGGATGATCAGATATCATATGAGAACATGATGTCAAATCATCAAGATACATCTTGACTATGTTTTTAAGGTCATGGAAGGAAAATGACATGGATTGCAGAAAAGTGGCTCCAAAATTCTTAGGGCCAAAAGGCATTTTCCTGTATGTGAATGTACCCCAAGGACAAATAAATTTCATTTATGTAAGTCCTCAATCTTGATATGAATTTGGTTGTACCCAAAAAAACTATCCATAAAATAAAATACTTCATAACCCACATGCTCATCGACAATATGGTCAATGAATGGGGTTGGAAAATGATCTTTTGGGAAAGATTTGTTCAGGTCACGAAAGTCTATACACATGCAGATTGTACCTTTATTTTTTATAGGAACAAGGTTGAACACCCATTCCGTCAATTTCACTAGATAGATGAAACTATCCTTGATGAGTTTCTCTACCTTAACCTTGATCTTCATCCTTGTGAGGATTGACTGGGAGAATCTTCTGTTGGAAAAGCATAACATTAGGGTAAGTTATGATCTCATGCTCAATGATATGTGGGTCGATGCCTCACATATCCTCATAAGACCAAGAAAATACATTGTGAAACTCTCAAAATAATTTAGTATAGATCTGAATCTTATCGGGGGAACAATCTCCTCCAACGAAGACGTTTTCCATTATGCTAGGGGTTCTATATATGTTGATAGGAATTGTTTCAGTTATACTTTCCGTGTTTCCCTCGGCATATATTTCATTCATGGCCAGAGGGTTAACAGAACAAGGGGAATATCCATTCATAGTCGTAGTTAACTCTCCTGTCTCTATTCTCCTTAGCTCAGGTAAACAATAAGATCTATGGTGAAGATCATCCCAAGCTTGTTGGCCCTCGACCAAGTTTTTGGGAAACTTTGGTCAGCTTTGAGCCACTTTTGGACTTCGACATGTTGGTTGAGAAGGAGTGCCCATGCGGAGCTGAGATAGAATATCTCACCAATTTTGAAGGTTAAGTGGACCCAATAAAGGGTCTTATATGGTTTTTGTAATGGGTTTATGGGATGTCGGCCCATGGGGTTTTTCCCATGATTAGGCCTTATTGTAAGGGTTTGTAAAATATAAATAAAGAAGAATGTATTGTAGAAGTAGCGAGCTAGCAAAGTGAATGTAGTTCTGTGGAAACAAAGTTGCTTTGTGCAAAGGAATGTCTTTGTGTTAAGGCTTTGTACTCGATAGAGAGTTAGCTCTGTTCCTTGACCTAGTTTTGGAAGGAGGATCTAGTGCTCAGTGCATAGATCTCCTGTCTAGTGAGAAGCTCGACTCTATGGCTTAGTGCACAGGAGTGAATGAATATAAGATTCAAGCGAATAATAAAGAGGTGAAGCAGTTGGTGGACGTAGCCCCACACTAGGTTGAACCACGTATATCGGGTGTCTTATGGTTTTCTTTGTGCTATGTTATTTCTATCATAAATATGCTTAGTTCTTTGATTATGCTATGTAATAGATAAATCTGTTGTTTCTTAAGTGCTTTATTTGTATTGAGGGTAAATGAATGCTAGATCTAACCTATAATGCTAAGTGCTAAGTGCTCAGGGTATATAATCATTCATTATTATTGCGTCGATCTATCTTTGGTTATGCTCTGCGATGTTAAGAAACTACTGCATGCCACCTTATAAGCATTAATACAATACTCTATGAAGTATTTTATCATAGATCTGTGTCCCAGCCTAGTTTCAGATACCCGTGTCCTGTAACCCCCCTTGTTTCTACCTCGGGTGAGACTTTTCCAGCTTCACAGTTGTTGTCGAAAGGGATAGTAGTCGAGGTTTTGTTGGTGCATTGTTAAGCATTGAACCCTGGGTCTACCCCTGTTCCAACAAATGGTTCTATTTCCGAGACGTGGAACTGTGATTGTTGGGAACTGAATTAAATAAAAAGAGAAGCTCTGTGCGTAGATCTGTTGCTGAAGTGCACAATACTCTACTAGACTTGCAAAGCTTTGTTCCAAGAGAGTAATTTGATCTGAAGAAAAGAGTTAAGATCCTAAAAGAGGTAAAGCTTTGTGCTTTGGCAAGAGAAAGATAAGTGAAAAATTGTTTTTTGAAAGCATGAACCTAAGTATGTTTAATATATTATGTCCTAGTATGCAGTCTAGAGAACAGTTGAAAGAAAGACTTGATTTGAGTAAATTTAATGAAAATGAAGAAATATTTGTTATTCATATGCATAGAAAGAGATTTTGGACTAATAAGTGGATGCAGGAACCTAGAATTTTTTTTTGTAGATTGCAGGTTCAACACTACAATCTAAGGGGAAGTGCACAATACAGAAGAGGCTGGGGAACATTTAAGAGAAAAAGAGGATTGACATTGTGCTATAATTGCAGAAGACTGGGACATATTGCTAAGGAATGTCCTGAGGTAGTCCTTATTTGTCTTTGTTGTAAGTTTATCGGTCATGATGTTGAGGGTTGTCTAAGGATTATTGCTAAAGTTGAAGGGATGAACATGAGACAAGAAAACTATGAAGAAAGTCAAGATACCAAGGGCATGTTAGAAAGTCATACAGAGAAAAGTTTAGAGGAAGTTTAGACTACGTTATTACATTTGAAAGAAATGATGCATGTTCATAAATATATTCGTTTACGAGAAATACTGAAAGAAAAAAAATGCATATGTGCAAGAATAGAATACTTCAACATAGACAGTGTCTTGGATGAAGAAACACAAGTGAATATTATGACAAAAGAAACTTGGGAAATTTTTGGAAATCCTACTGTGGTACCTTCATTAGGAAGGATAGGCTTTTTTAAGGGAAATATGATAACCTTATGTGGAAGAGTTACAAATGTACCTATTATTGTTTAGGGAACATCGACTGAAGAGGAATTTGAAGTCATTACGTTTTTTGGGGACAACACCCCTTTCCCACTATTGTTAGGTAAGACTTAGATTGAGAAATATCATATCAGAAGGAAAGCAGAGGAAGAAGCTACAGAAAAGAAAAATCAATAATTAAGGGATTCCATAGCTAAGAAAATAGACCGACTAATAGAAGAACGAGAGGATAAGTCGAAGCAATAGAACAAAGTAACAACCCAGGAGGAAGTACAGGATATAGAGAGTGATGAGGAGGACAATTCTTCTGAAGATAATGGGTTTGGCTTACTAGGAGGAGGAGAAGACGAAGAAGAAGGACATCGAGGAGGAGATGAATGAGAATAAGAGCAAGGAGGAGGCGAATCCACTACCCCTCCACCTGAGGATCCCCCCGTTGGGGCAGTGACACCACAAAAGAGAAAGGTTTCTTCAAAGAAACCTTCAGCAAGGAAGAAGACATGCACTAATAAGCCCCTGTTCGAAGCCACCCTCACAGATGATGACATTAGTCGAGTCCATGGAGCTATGGAGGATGCCTCTGAAGACATATTGCGGAGGTATGGAGAGAATAGGATTATTTATATGGAAGAATTGAGAAGGAATTGAAGGAAGTACAACAAGTTGTTCATTTGGTCCACGCAGTACCTACTGCACCATTTGCACCTTCCTTGTCGCAGACTACAGAATTAGGGGATGAACCAACTCAATTGAGAAGACTTGTGGATGCAACAAAAGATGGGTTCCAAATATCTCAAGAAGAAAAGGAAAAGGCTATAAAATCCTTGAAAAGGAGAAAGACAAAGTCTTAGTACAATTATGAGTCGTGTAGGACAGTGTAGCTACCCATGAAAGAGACAAATCAGAGCTTCAAGTGACATTTCAGGAGGAAAAGTCCCAGCTACATAGGGAAAAGGAGCAGTTGCTCACAGAGAGGGCCATGGTCAAAGAAGTGGTAAGTAAAGCATGTTGCTCTGTGCCAGGCTTGGAACAGGAAGAGAAAGAGTCGATCGAAGCTCAAATAGTGAAGATCGTGGAGGTTATCCAACAAATTTAGGTTAGAATAACAGAATTGGAGGCCCAAACAGTACCGATCACCCCTTAGGAGGTGCGTGACCATAGGGAGGAGTCCTCCAAGAACACAGTAGTAATAATAAGATCCCTCGCCTCATAATGTAAACAATTAAGTGGTAAAAGCACCCATACATACTAACTCCTTGCCGAGGATCCAGAGCTAAGGAAGATAGAAGCGGAGTTACAGGAGGCACAAAAACAAGCATTCTTGTTGCAGGTGAAGATGAAGCTACTCACAACAGTAGAAAGAATGAAGAAATCCCAGGAGTAGAACACAGTAAAACAAAAAATCACTGCCCTCAGGTAAGGTAATGGAAGTCACGCATAAGCTACAACCTATGCAAAACAAAGCTTGCAAGGTGTTTGAAGAGATTTATGGGCAAGGCTCACAACTAGATCAAGTGGTTGCAGTAGTAGAACAATGTCTAGAAGGGTTTGTTATAGAGAAGACGATCCAGGAGCTCGTTGAGTAGGAAGCTCAGGCAAAGAAGCAAGTCAAGGAAGCTCGAGTTAATATCGAGGCTTTCGAAGCAACATTGTCTGAACCTGAGTGACTCGAGATGAGTCATAGGTGAGTGTTGGGGACCTTTTGGCCCTCGACGAAGTTTTGGGGAAAATTCGGTCAACTTTGACACAATTTTGTACTTCGACACATTGGTCGAGGAAGGAGTGCCCAAGTGGAGCTGAGATCGTGGATCTCACCAATTTTGAGGGTTAAGTGGACCCAATAAAAGGTCTAGAAGGGTTTTTGTAACGAGTTTATGGGATGTCAACCCATGGGGTTTTTCCCATGATTAGGCCTTATTGTAAGGGTTTGTAAAATATAAATAAAGAAGAATGTATTGTAGAAGTAGCGAGCTAGTGAAGTGAATGTAGTTTTGTGGGAACAAAGTTGCTTTGTGCAAAGGTATGTCTATGTGTTAAGGCTTTGTGCTCTATAGAGAGTTAGCTCTGTTCCTTGACCTAGTTTTGGAAGGAGGATCTAGTGCTCAGTGCGCAGATATCTTGTCTATTGCAAAGCTCGACTCTATGTCTTAGTGCATAAGTGTGAATGAATTTAATATTCGAGTGAATAATAAAGAGATGAAGTGGTTGGTGGACGTAGCCCCACACTAGGGTGAACCACGTATATCTGGTGTCTTATGGTTTTCTTTGTGGTATGTTATTTTTGTCATAAATCTACTTAGTGCTTTGATTATGCTATGTAATAAATAAAAATTTTGTTGCTTAAGTGATTTATTTTTATTGAGGGTAAATGAATGCTATATCTAGCCTATAATGCTAACTGCTAAGTTCTCAGGGTATATAATCATTCATTATTACTGCGCCAATATATCCTTGGTTATGCTCTGTGATGTTAAGAAACTACTGCATGTCACCTTCTAAGAGTTAACATAATACTATATGAAGTGTTTTATCATAGATATGTGTCCTAGCCTAGTTACAGACACTTGCTTCTTGTAACCCCCCTTGTTTCTACCTCGGGACAATACCATACACAATCTTAGTAGTGGATAATGGAATATCCATTCCAAGGTTCCATACCCCTTCCATCGAAGTCGACGAGGAAGGTAAAATCCATGGGTCATTAAAGTAACTTTTTCTAAAAGAAATGACTTGGAAGATTGCAGCCGTCGGTGGGTCGAGGATAGTTGAAATAAACTTGACATCATTAGGAGGAGGAAGATAATAAAAAGTAAAAATTAAATATGGAAACAATCCGACACCTAATTTGATGGTACTTGGCTACAGGTTTTCAATCATTGGGACCATGGATGCCCTCAATGAAGGGTCTGGATAGGAGAAAAATAACTAATCAACGGTTATGATCCAACCTTCATGAGGAAAACATAAGACCCAAAAAATGATGGATAGAAATATTTTCATAGCGTAGGTTCAACTCCACCCTAACCAAATATTTTAGTCGAGAGGCACATTGACTACTTTTACTTCTACGCACACATGTTTTCCCTCCAACTGCACGGGGAAGGAGGGAATTATGCCATGTGGTCTAAAAGATTGACTGTAAAACACGGTTAGCAATGTGGGCGACAGAGACAACTTAGGTTGGCCAATGGTCTTCCAACATGCCCACGACATCACACAAGTCAAGGAACCCTCATCAACCACCGTATAGAAAATTCTCCGTGTCAACAATTTCAGGGCATACACCACTACTATCTAAAAAGTGATGTGGTGAGGAAGACGAGGTTTATAATCTGTCAGGTCAAAAACAATCATTCCCAAGTTAGTAGTCTCGGCCACTCCCAAGGAAGACAACAATGCTTTCCTCTGTGAGGGGTAATTCTAGAGGACTTCCAGAGCAGACATTGCACAAGGATTTTGTACCAAATCCTCCATGATAGAGTAATTTTGAGCATCTTGTTAGTACTAGAAGTCACACCTAGATTGTTGTATATTGAAGCATAATATCCATCAGAATGTGTATAATATTTTTTTTCAATGTGTAGAAAATGGGTGTGATACTCATTTTATGATATCAACAAAAAACCTCCATGAAATACACACCAACAATAAAGGATTTGAATAGCTTCAAATCAACATTTAGAGATATCAATTGGAAGATAGAAGAATTAGAAAGGAAAATGAAATACATGCATCAGGTTACATTAAGTACTTCTGAAACACATATAGAAGAAAACTCATTTGAATAATAACCTCTTAATCAACAAGAGAGAACACTTTGATCATACTTGCATGAATTACCAACAATAAATCATTTATCGTAGTAACGAACAAGCATAATGATGAATCCTTCACCAACAACTAACATCAAAGTGAGATGGAAACATATGTGAAATTAGGAAAGTAAACTAATATTTCACTATTAAAGATTCTTGAGTCTGATACATACATTAGGAAACTCTTTTATAGTTTGAAACTAAAAATGAGAGTCTCACTGTCTAACCATTCAAACCTCTCATAGAGTTACAATGCATATTAAATAAAAAAAATCCAAAAAAATGTTTACAATTCACCACCTAGATTCTTCATAGGATTCTATGCCTAGGAAAATCATGGCACTAGGTGTACAACATAAATGTAACCAGAACGTTGTTTTCCAGGAAAATGTTGGCATCATTAAAGAAAAATACTAACAACTTGATGCATGTGGTTTTGTTGCAGGAAGATTCTTGACACATGTGGCCTTCGATGTGAAACTAATCTTTAAATTTTTTATCCAAGATCAACCTAACACCTGGAAATCCTTATCATCTCAAAATCTTCGTAACACCCAGTTTGCAGGACTTGCACTACAGACTATCCTAAAAAAACTAGTTCACACCGCCTTTGAATTCATGTGCTGTGAACTTTCCTGTATGTGCCTCTTTACCTCCAAAATGATTCCAACATTTTAAAAATTGCACAAGATGTTGTGGAAAACCTTACAGGTCCTGCTACAAACTTTTGATACATGAAGTAACATTTGGAGAAATCATATGAATATGGTAACCTCAGCTTAAGACAAAAACCATTATTCATGATATAAGTATACGAAAATAATGAACCATGGAAAAAATGATTTTGATGTAAAAATAATATCATGTATTCATCTCTTCCTGGTACTTGTTCTGGTAGCCACCCTAACCAATATATCCAAATTCCTTTTTGCTACCCTCTCTTCGAAAGGTTGCAGTTATGCTTTCAATCTCTTGATATCATCTTGGAAAGATCTCGCCTATTTATACGCATTCTTAAGTTTTCTATGAAGGGGTAGATACCTATTAGTCAAGTATCTTTCTTTATCAATAGTATTCACATATAAATCTAACATATCCTTCAGTTTGATTGGGACTCCAAATTTTCCTTCAATTTGTCATTTTCAGATCTGGTATCCTTAAGTTGCCTTCTAAGTCTTTTGAAAGTAGGATTAATTTCATGAGGAGTGCTAATATCAATAATCTCTATTGGCTTCTTGGAAGGATGAGCTTTATCCTTTTTCTAAACTTAGGCTTTTGTTGCACCCTCTTCCATAGAAATATGTTGTTTAGTTGTTGATCTGGTGAAAGGTCTTCTAGGCTTAATTGTTTCTATAGAAACAAGTGGGGAAAATAGAAGTTGTTTACCCTTCAAACTCCTTATTTTACTTGATTATATATCCATAGGTGTAGGTTTTTCCACATGAGAAACTTCTCTATCCCAAGGTTGTGAGGGATCACCTTCAACTGTTTTATCTGTAATCTGAATGGATTTATCACTTCTAGTCATCTTCCTCTTTTTTCTTGACTCTGACTGCACAATATTCTCAACTGACATAGGTTTTTTTCTTTTGGACTATGGTGTGTGAGAAACATCTGGCTAAAAACCTGATGCATCTAGGAAAACCTCCTAGTCAGTATTTGTCTTCTTCAACTCTTCCAGTACCAACATCTTGATTAAACTAGTGTGAAAAACATTGGTATCCACTTTATTAGATGTATCTTCAACCTTATCTAACATATTTCCAATACTCCTAAAAAGATAAAAGGGAAGGTTCATGGACTCTTTCCCAGTAATGTGCATTATCAATCTGATATGGTATTGATAAACGATATTGAACTTTCCTTCACACATGAAGTACCTATGAATACCTTTGAGATGTTTTTCAAAATACTCCAGCATGTGACTTCTTGGCATTCCCTTGGACGGGTTGTCTCCTTCATATTCATATTTTAGGAATTCCTTGGAGAAACAAGAATTCAAAGACATGGATTTAAACCACTTTTCACCACAATCAGGTATCTTTGTGACTATATAAATAGATTTCTTAGAGACTACAAACTCCAGTTCCCCCACCTTAGTCTTTGTCTGACTTAAGTTGAGAACACACTTTTTAGCTACCTTAGGATGTCCTCTTTGCATTTTCTCACAAAAATTTAAGAAACCCACGCTCTGGAATGATTCCTTGAAAAATGGTTCAGAATTGATAAGTTGCATGTCATATGGCCCGTCCTTGACAATATCTCCACCACTAACGTGTCTCCCTCTCCTTAACACATACCCCCTGCCTAAAACCTCTTACCGCTACCTACCCCCTCTGAGTAGACCGCTTGCCACCACCTTTTACCACTTCTGCCTCCCACTGGCATCTGTCTCCCACTCTGTCTCTCACCTCTGCCCATCACATCGCCCACTCCCCCTCCTCATCACATTATGGTACACCTGTCCTCCACTCACTATCGGACCATCTCCCCTTATGTTAAGCCCTAATATTGGTTCATTACCCCTTAATTGGGGTATATTATATTAGTAATGTTATTTTATTTATGTCGGCTTTAGGCCATTAGTTGTAATTATACCTCCTAGTCTCCTATATATACCAAGGAGACATTTTCATTTT
>SNQJ01S0031570.1:13852-78740 GCA_010110895.2 Picea sitchensis | reverse complement strand
TTGATTTCACCATCCATATCAACATTTTGTAAATTTCAATTATTAAATAAATTATTTGTAATTGAAATCATCTCATATAAGCCAACAAGACAGGAAGCTAGTTATTTAAGTTTATATAGTTAGATACATTAATATGAGTGTATGCATTAATATGAGTGTGTGCATGCAATGTATTTTTGAAATAAAATTCCATGTAAATAAAGATATTTTTTTATTATAAAACAAATTAGAATAAATTGATAATGAGTTCTTAATGGGTCATAGATGAATAACTTTGAATATTATTTACTTAATCTTGAAAATTAATATCTTCATTGATATTTTTTGTAGTTACATTAAAACATTAAAACATCAATAATCAAACATCACAATTTGAGACATATACCAAGTTCAACTAAAATCCTTGAAAAATAAGTTTCAACGTATTTTTGAAATAATTTTCCATGTAACTAAAGACATTTTTTTATTATAAAACAAATTAGAATAAATTGATAATGAGTTCTTAATGGGTCATAGACGAATAACTTTGAATATTATTCACTTAATCTTGAAAATTAATATCTTAATTGATATTTTTTGTAGTTATATTAAAACATCAATAATCAAACATCACAATTTGAGACATATACAAAGTTCAATTAAAATGCTTGAAAAATAAGTTTCAACATCTATCTCTTCGCTATTTAAAATTATTATCATTTTCTCCTAGACTTGGTGAAAGTAATGATTCAATTCCATAGTTAAATTCTTATCATTTTATCCTAGACTTGGTGAAAGTAATGATTCAATTCCATAGTTTTCTTTACTTGGATGACATTATTACATTTGGTCAGTGGTTTTTTCAAAATCAACCATGTTGATAGGGAGATATTGATAATCAAATTTCCTTGTACACCACTCTTAGAAGACCCTTGCCTCCATTGCTTACTTTCCTAGATCAACTAGTTCTCATAGCTCACTCATTTACTTCACTCCATGACAATTTCCATCACAATGGACCAAAATGAATCTGCAGTTAAGCACTTCCACTTGATGTACTTCATGGATTTGAGTGGAGATAGATCAATAGTGATAGTTACAAACTTCTTCAAATACCTTGATCAAACTTAATATACATGAGAGAATACTTTAGGCTTAGATGTGTTTTTCTGAGACTGCTTCTCCCACTGAACACTACTAGAATGATCACCTCCTCCCTGATGCTTCTTAAAGGGAAAAAGAAGTAGGAAAATTTAACTTCTATTAAGACATGTACCAAGACAATGCAAGGGATGCACCCTCCCTCCACTTAGGAAATCCTCACAACACTGTCATTTGACCAATAACTCCCACAAACACTATCATTTGATCAACAACTCCCACCCACACCCCCCTCAGTTGTGGAAAAGGGGATGGAGTCATTAGGCACCAAATTAAAACATTGAGTTGGGTTTGTTGTCCATAACAATAATATCTCACTTGGATGTTAAACATACTAATATGATTTAGCTCAAATCGATTTCTTATAAGAGTTTATTTCACACTCCTATCGTGCATTTATACTATTGTACCTATCAATCCCATGTTTGACCTATTCGTAGTCACTAGTTGGTTTATCTCATCTTAATTTAATATGGAGATTTACAAAAAACTCAATGTTGATGAAGTTCATGTAATAGAATTTTTCCAAATTTAACTTTGAGTGGAGATAGATCAATAGTGCTAGTTACAAACTTCTTCAAATACCTAGATGTGCTAGCTACAAACTTCTTCAAATACCTAGATCAAACTTAATATACATGAGAGAATAATTTAGGATTAGATTTGTTTTCCTCTCGAGACTCCTCTCCCCCACTCAAACACTATTACTAGAATGATCACCTCCTCCTCAGTGCTTCTTAAAGGAAATACAAAGCAAGAAAATTAACTTCTATTTAGACTTGTACCAAGACAAATCAAGGGATGCACCCTCCCTGCACTTAGGAAATCCTCACAACACCATCATTTGATCAACAAATCCCACCCATAGGTCCCCCCTCGGCCAGGTATGGGATGGAGTCATTACCATTATTTGATCAACAAATCCCACCCAAAAGTCCCCCCTCAGTTGTGGCAAGGGGATGGAGTCATTAGGCACCAAATTAAAACATCGAGTTGGGTTTGTTGTCCATAACAATAATATCTCACTTGGATGTTAAACATACTAATATTATTTAGCTCAAATCGATTTCTTATAAGATTTTATTTCACATTCCTATCATGCATTTATACTATTGTACCTAGTAATCCCATGTTTGATGTTATGTCCCAAACCCGCACATAGGTAGAGATCAATGTATTCGATGTAATAAAGGTCAATATTAATAAGACCTTTCAATAAAATAGAATATATGGATGTAAGAAGACCTAATAGAAGCTTCTAGAAGGATCTTCCTCTAGATGCTTCTCTCTTAATAGACATATTTATAACTAAGAGTCGAGGGTATGAAAACCCTAGTTTGAGATTATCAGAACAGAAGGGCCACTAACCTGAGGTTGCCCCCCAAGAGGCCCGCGGAAATTTGTTTTTCTCTCAATCAAAGTGCCTTTCATTGCTATCACAAGACATTATTTCCGTGTGTCAGAAGATTATGATGGATATTTGTAATCAAGTTATTTTGCCATTCTAGCACTCCTACTTCAGCCCCACATATTTTATATATTTGGTATCTTGCAAGTGGTATCGAAACACTTTCCTTTGCTGCAATTGTGGTATTTTTCTCGTGGTAGAGACGATTTCTTCATGCCTTGTCACGTGAGATCGCCACACATAAACCACGGGTTGAGGGATTCATACACACAGAAATACAAGTGGTTCTGTTTACATTTATTGGCCACACACCCTTGTAACCCCCTTCGCTATGTACCCCTTCAAGTGAGGCCGACAACACTGGTGGTATGGATCGGCCTAGATTCTAAAGTCTCTTTTTAGATAAACCCATCGGGCCAACGGACTGCTATATAGTGTCACCAAGAATAGCACCTTGAAGATACTCTAGCACTGGTAGTCTGCAGTAACGGCCAAGGGTACCTACTATCCTCCTTAGTTAGTGCCCCGAGATATTGTAATGAGATTATTGGACCCCAGACGATATCAGAGATTTATAGCATAGGGCAAACCCTTGGTCTAGTAGAACCCTTGAATACCTAACCCTGGGGAACATAAACAACAACATAAACAAATTAAACCTGGAGATCTGCCCACTGCGATCATGGTTTGGAGTTGTTGGCAACACTCTAGTTCAATTTGGGATTTCAGCACCTATACTCTTCTCACCTCAGCATAAGTTCAGAAAATTTATCATTATTTGAGACCTATTCATTAGACTCATCTTCTTCCCCTGTCACATTCATCCATATCATTTTCTGGATAAAACATTTTGACCCTACTACTCCCATTTTTTCTCACCATTATTTGAGACCTATTCCATTAGGACTCATCTTCCCCCTTGTCACAAGCCATCCATATCATTTTTCAGCAAAAATAAAAAATAAAAATTTCTTTGACCTGGCCAGCCTCTTCTCGCTTCACCCATCCTCATGGCTCATACCCACAACCAAGAACATAGAGTCTCGGCCAACACCTGGAACCGGTTTCCTAAGACCCAACAAGAAGTGCACAACTCAGTGCTACTATTTCCTCATGTGATGCATCCATAAATGCCTCCATAGATGCATCATCTCTGCTAAGGTAGCTATGTAGTCCGCCACAAGTCGAGAAGAACTTGAATCTGTCGTTGTATCACTATGCACCAAACTCAAGTTCCCTACCGATGACTCTTTTCTGATGCACATAAAAAGACCGAAGGTGAAACTTCTTCCCGTTCCTTTCATCCCCATCACTTTCCAAGGGACATACGCTCATGTGGGATGTAACCAAATTTGATGGCTCTAATTCCAATCGTCATACAAATGGAACACTATTTCTCTCTACAACATTGCTGCATGACTTGGACAAACTGTGGTATGGTGTTCTCCATCGATCAAGAACTGCAATGGTGGTAATGGAGAAAAAACTTCCCGTCAAGGGCATATTGCTTGGACCCAATTTGTTGTCAGATTGAATGCTTTGACACTAACACCAACCATTTGGGCCAAGGAAAAATTGAAGTAATCCCAAGACAAAGATAAGACCCTCATAAATGATTTTGAGACCGGGTTTTTCTCAACAGAGGGCATGAATGATGCTTTTTTACGAGAATGTTTTATTAGTGGTTTTATGAGGAGATCGCCCATGTCCTCATGGCTCAACTTAATTTGGGTGGAGGCTACCAAAAAGCCATAAAGAATCACAACAAATTGTTTCAAAACCGTAGTTTCCTTATCCAACACCCTAAACCAAGAACCCCATTACTCCTCACCATTAAAAATCCAAAAAATTGACCAGGGTCAAAATAGCTGAACGACAACTCAAAGGCCTCTGCACTCAGGATGACAAATATTTCGCATTCACAAATGTAAGGAACAAAATCTATTTATGGCTATCTCTGAGAATATTCAAGAAGAAGATGTTGGACAACACCCTCTCGAAGTCACTAGAAATTTCGATAAACCCTCCTCCGACCTCCTCCAAGAGGAACCCATCATTTCCCTCAATGCCCCTCACAACGGGCTTCTACCCCCCAAACTCTCAAGGTAATCAGTTACATCAAGAATCAAAAGGTCACCATTCTAGTTGACAGTGGAAACACACATAAATTTATTCATCATCGCCAGATCGTACCAAGAAGCCTACTATATCCATGTAGTGA
The DNA here is from genome assembly GCA_010110895.2 of Picea sitchensis. Taxonomy (NCBI): domain Eukaryota; kingdom Viridiplantae; phylum Streptophyta; class Pinopsida; order Pinales; family Pinaceae; genus Picea; species Picea sitchensis. The sequence continues at coordinate 73,971 of SNQJ01S0031570.1, read as the reverse complement.
ATTATTTTCAAATCATGATTGTCAACGGTGGCTCTATGAAATGTGGAGCATACTGTGAAAATGTGCGCCTAAATAGGGTGACTACCATCCAAATCCCATATAAGTTTGCCATTGACATGGAGGCTTACATTGTGTTGGGTGTCAATGGCTCAACCTTTGGGTCCCATTCTCATGGACTTCGTAACTTTAACCATGTAATTTGACCAAGGAGGCCACAAACATAAATTTCAAGGCATCACTGCTGGTTCTCCGGAAATCATCAGCCTCACGTGCATGGAAAAATTGCTCAAAAGGTCATTCGGATGTCATATCCCAACCCCATGCCATACAAGCCACATAGATCCCACCTATGCCCCAAGACCTCCAAGACCTCTTTTCTAAACATCAAACAGATTTCCACTCCCCCAAGGACTCCCTCCTTCCCATGGTTCATGATCATTCCATTCCCCGTCCTGTGAAGTCTTCCCAACATACCGGCCCATATCACCACCCCATTGGCAAAAGAATGAAATTGAAAATGTCCAAGAAACTCCATCACGTAGTCATCCGGCCCTAGTACGGTGCCCCTTTACCCTCTCCAAATAACATGGTACTAAAGAAAGAAGGTTCTGTGAATGTGTCCTAACTTTTTTGTTCTTTATCAAACTCACCATCAAAGACAAATTTCCATTCTGGTCATTGATGACTCCTGTATGAACCGAGTGGTGCCCAATTCTTCACCAAACTTGATATTCGCCCGGGCTATCAAATTTATCCGCATGAAAGAGTCTTACATTCCTAAGACGGCCTTTTGGACTCATGAGGGCCACTCACAGTTTTTGGTCATGCCCTTTGGTTTTGTGTAATGCCCCCTCCACCTTCAGAGCCTTCATGAACCATGTCTTCTCGCCTTTTCTCCATCATTTTGTCTTAGTTTTCTTGGATGATATACTCTATATATAGTAAGACATGGAAAGACTATCCATGTACATGTGGATCAAGTTCACCACTCTCTCAAGACTTTTCCCGGAACAAATTCAAATGTGCTTTTGTGCCCGGCAGAATACTTGGGTCATCTTAGTGGGCATGATGACATCGTGGTGGACCCGAAAAAAATTGAAGCCATGCAAGATTAGTCTCGACCTAAGACTCTCAAAAGATTGCATGGATTTTGGGCCTAACAAGGTCAAGTAAGTTCGTTGAGAACCATGGAAAGATTGTTGACCTCCTCTCACTCTGGACTTCCAAAATAACTCTTTCACTTTGGACCCCTAAATGGCTTCAAGATTTTCAAACTAAGACTTACCATGTGCACCAATTCTGCTCGCTCTTTCCGAATTTCACATCCTGTTGGAATGCGATGCCTCAGTGGGAGTTAAGTATCAAAATTCGCCCTTATGCAAGAGGGTTTCCACCTGGCCTTCACTAGAAAGTAACTGTCTGAAAAGAATCTAGGTAAACCCATTTATGAAAAGAAATGTTATGATTCTCGTGATGTCATTGAACTATGTGGCATCCTTATCTCTCAGTAAACGATTCCAAATTAAGACACCATCAAAGCCCTGGGTACTTTCTCTGAACAATGCATTCTCCTGTGAGCAACAAAATGGGTTTAAGCTCTTGATATGATTATGAGATCACTTACAAGAAGTTGGACAAAGACAATGTCATGGATGCACTATCCGTGAAATATGAAGACTAAGGATCCTTTTTTTTCTCTTTCCTCATTGTACCTCGACATTTCAGTTTGCACTGTGAGTCATTGCAAGACCCTAAAAGTTCAGTAGATCTGATCCAAGAATCAGAGAATACAAGGCTCCTGGGTACTCGCTTCGTGATGAGTTTCGATACAAAGTTCGCTTGTATTAAGTAAACAATCCAAGCTCAAATCCATGGTACTCTCTATGTTCATTCTACACCCACGGGCACCTGTGGTTCACCAAAACATATGACCTAGTTAAACGCTCCTTCTTTTTCCGGGAGGGTATGAAACAGGACACTCAGTGTTTGTAATTTAATGTGAGGTGTCAACACAACAAGGAGAAGGTCACCCGAGTAACCTCCAACCGCCTCCGGATTCCCCTTGGTTATTTGAAGGATATCTCATGGAATTTATTACAGATTACCCAAATTGGGGATTTCAACTGATAATGGTGGTGGTGGATCGCCTTCCTGGCATGCTCATTTTGTGCTCTTCACCATCCATTTCATCAGCATCCACTGTGGCCCAAATTTTCATGGATCTGCTTGCTGCTTCATGGCATGCCAAACTCTATTGTTTCGGATCGGTGACCCAACTTTCACAAGCAATTTTTGGCAAGAACTCTTTAAGCTACAAGTACACACAATTGCATCTCAAACAACTTATCATCCCTAAAGATGGTCAAACTGGGTCGCCAACAAGTGTTTGAAACATATCTCAGGTGCTTTGCCTTTGAAAAAAAACACCTGGCTCATACTGGTTACCCCTCACTAATGGTGGTACAACACTACATACCATACAACCACTGCATGAATCCTTTTGAAGCAACAGGTGAGGTAGCCATTGTCACTTCTCTCATACTTACCGAGTACCCCGAAGGTCTAGGGTGGTCGCACCAAACACTTACACCCAAGAGGATATCCTTCGTACTTTAAAGAGAACTTGGTCATGGCCTGCATTAGAATGAAGCAACAAGCGTAGATCAAGGTTTCTCTGAACGCCAATTTGTAGAAGGGGATCAGAGCCATTAATGCAACCATATAAGCAAACTTCCCTCATAATGGTAGTGTCGTGGGTTAGCACCCAAATTCTTCTTATGGTCTCTTATATAGTTCCCTGCTGCAGGGGATGTCACATATCGGCTAGCCCCGCAACAAATAAGCTACATCCTGTTTCATGTTTCATGCTTTGAAGAAGGTGATTGGAACTCATGCCAATTCAAACCAACCTTCCGGAGTTAGTCAAAGGATCCATTTTGGCTACAACCAGAAGTGCTTTGGACCAAGTAGAGTATCGTCAGCATGAGAACCATCAAGGAAGTGCTAGTACAGTTGGAAAATATGACTCCAAATAGGATACTTGGGAACCAAATACACCTATAGCAAGCCCATCTCAAGCCTTGAGGACAAGGTTGTTTTAAGGGGAGGACATGTTAAGGTCCCAACCCACACATAGGTAGATCAATGTATTCGATGTAATAGCAATAATATTAATAAGACCTCAATAAAATAGAATATGGAAAGGCGGATGTAAGAAGACCTAATAGAAGCTTCCGCTTCTAGAAGGATCTTCCTCTAGATGCTTCTCTTAATAGACATATTTAGTATAAATAAGAGTCGAGGGTATGAAAAACCTAGCTTGGAGATTATTGTAACAGAGCGCTTCTCAACTAGAGGTTGCCCCCTCGAAGAGGCCTGTGAACATTTCTTTCTGAATCAAAGTTCTTTTCTATTGCTATTTTGCATATTATTTCTGTGTATTGTGAAGATTATGCTGGATATTTTACAGTTATTCTGTCATTTCTAGCACTTTATTTCAGTTCTGCATATTTTATATATTTGGTATCTTGCATTTGACCTATTCATGGTCACTAGTTGGTTTATCTCATCTTAATTTAATATGAAGATTTACAAAAAACTCAATGTTGATGAAGTCTGTGTAATAGAATTTTTTCAAATTTAACTTTGAGTGGAGATAGATCAATAGTGCTAGTTACAAACTTCTTCAAATACCTAGATCAAACTTAATATACATGAGATAATACTTTAGGCTTATATGTGCTTTCTTGAGACTGCCTCCCCCACTGAACACTACTAGAATGATCACCTCCTCCCTGGTGCTTCTTAAAGGAAATATGACGCAGGAAAATTTAACTTCTATTTAGACTTGTACCAAGACAATGAGACATATTCGATTATGCATTTGAATGATTAGTAGTTCCTTTTCTGTTTGTTTTGCAAAAACTTTGATCAATTTTCAAGTAAAATCAACTCTGTTGTGATTGGCAGTTAGCCCACTATTTTTGTAATATTTTGATTTTATGAAATCCTATCTTATCCTCTAAGATAGGAGAATGTGATTTCAAATCACTTTAAATACTGTTCGTTTTGTAAGTAATGACATCTTGGCTTGGAACAGATTATGGACAAATGATCTTCAGAACTTAATGGATCAGCTTTTAGCATTTCATCTTTAGACCAATGTGAAGTTGTCTCGTTTATGTTTTGTCTCGTTTATTTTGGAATATTAATGTGTTGTATAGCTTTAGTCTTAATGACATATGATGTTCCACTTTATTCATGTTTTAAATGTTGTTTATAATTTGTAGTTCCACAAATTATCACTGTGATTGTTATATTGATTTTAATATCATGATTTATGTATGATATTTAGTTGATTGACAAAATGAATACTTTGCATTAAGATTTTTGTTATTGTAATTATTCATAATTATAAGATCATTGTGCATACATGTCTACTATTTTGTTTTCATATCCTAGTTGTTAATAAACTTCTGGAGTTTGTTCGGAAGGCATCAGTACAATCTTGTCATAGATTTTTCTTACAGGTGGGACTCCTGGAGTTTTGGATCGCACAGAGGCATAGACACGGTATAAAACTAGTAAAAGGTTAGCTTTATTTGCTTCTAATTTTCGTCATTTTATTTATTAGAAAAACAAGACAGTTTTAGATTGGCTTTGACCATCATTCTATCCTTATTTCATAACATATTTTATTTAAGTTCTTAGATTTATGATTAGAAAACAAAAAAAAATACAAAAAGTGTTCTTTCTTTATCTACTCCTAAAAACAATTACCAAACATTGAGTTTGCAAGTCATCTACTAAAAACTTGCAATCTGTAATTACTCTGTACATAATGACATGTTCATACTTATCTTTCTGTTTAATATATTTGTAAGTAATTAGATTAAAGTATATTTATTACTATAGTTTTAGCATTAGTTAGTTTATTTATTTTCTTTGTTTTAGGACCATGGTTGGCTAACAGAGCCATAAAACCCATCATAATAGGTTACACCAAATAGCTTGGGTTATTTAGAGAACCCTGGACCAAATCTATTCTTCCAGTTGACGGCCTATCAAATTTTTCCGTCAACAAATGGTGCTAGAAGGAGGGTCGACTGACAAGCTGGCCTTGTAGGATCCTTTATTTCAAATGTATTTAATTTATCCATGGCTCCCCAAATCACTGTGTTGGAACATGCTTTCCACTTCTCATTACTTGATGTTCCCAATGAGACATACTCTCACTTGTCCAAACTCACCTTTGATGGTGGGGGGAATGTATCTGCTAAAGACCACCTTAACAAGTTTTGGTGCAAATGCATCAAACATGACATTTCTGATTTAAAAGTTTTGTGCAGATTGTTCGCTTTTATTTTTAGGGATCGGATTAAACATTGGTTTGAGTCTTTTCCAACATATCACATTTTTTATTGGTTTCAATTTGTAGAGGAATTTTTAGATGCTTTTGAAGTATATGATTACAATCAATTATGTGAATAATTTTAGACTTTGCTAATCAATGACAATTCATCTCCAGAAGGCTTTTCAACAAGAATCCATCATGTTCTCTATAAATTTAATCTTGATGACATGTCCTTTGTACTAAATATCATCTATGATGCTTGTGTCCCTTTCATCCAATCATATTCAATCATGAATGACGAACCAATTACAAATCCTCTCACTCAATTGGGAGAAGAATTTTGTACGCAAGATGAGAGGAATCCATCTGAAAATTTTGAACAAGCAAGGGGGGTAGAATCTATTGAAAAGGTTCTTACTGACAATCAAATTGGTTTTCCTCTGAATCACTGTATTTTCATTCCTCAACCATCGTGGAAGAAGATTCGATGTTGGGTCAAGGTGAATGTCCTTATTCTTCTAACTCTTTCTCTAATCAGTACTTAAATTCAATTATTGAAGAACACTTGGGTGATGAAAATGATCTTAAGAGTTCTAACATCCCAATGAAATTGATTAGAGATGTAAATCTGCAATTGGAAGAAGAAACCTTAAATCTTCATCCTCAAAACGTACCTTATCCATAGGAAAGATTAGATGTTTTTCACAAAAGTTTTGAATTATCTATCATACATGAGGCAAATTTAGACAATCATGTTATGTTGAAGGACTTATCACCACAACATAGTGAAAGTTTTAAGGAAAGTGAAGAGGAATGTCTTGATAATACCATTGTTAAATATCATAGCTCAAGAGATTATTTTCATGTTCTTATTTATCATTCCTTTTACTCTTTATATCATGATCTCTTCTTAGATTCTAGTGGACTTCATACTTTACCCACGGTATCTTACTCTTTTCCACCACAATCAAATCTTTTTGATATGCCAAATGATGGCAACCACACTCCTCGAGTGCGATCGCTCCCTCAGGACCTTCTTCTTCTCGGCCCGAAGAACATCGATGGTTCTTCTATTTCCCTATCGGGAAATCTGCACCCACAACTCTTCTTTGCTCAATCCTCCCTTTCTGCACTTGGAGGATCGAAACTTCACGGCTTCGCGAGTTCACTATCGGCTTCTAGGCTCTCGAATCCACGAGACCTGGTGTGTCAGTCAGTGTTGACTTTTGCTTGCCTGTCAGAACTTTGTCCTTATCGCGATCTCACCACTCGTGGCCCCAAGTGCTCGGTTTTCCAACTTCCGATACCCGATGTGCCGAAAGGCCAAGACTTGCGGTTTCGCTCCCTCACGACTTCACCACTTGCGAGGTCAAATGACTCATACCTCGACCCCCGAGGCCCAAAACGTTGAACCTCTGATACAACTTTATTGCGTGTTTGCAACTTCACGCCCTCGCTCCTTCGCTACTCGCGACTTAAACCTTCAAATATTTAAGCTTTCAACTTATGAGCCCCGATTCTCTGCCACCTGTCCTCCACTTACTCCTATGGTCCCGCATGACTTACGTCACTGTCGAGATGCGCACCTCACGACTTCGCAACTCCCATTACCAAATCTTTGATGCTTTTCTTACGAGATCCCGATAGGCGATCTCACGACTATTTCAATGACCTCCGCCGTCTTTTGTCAACGCTCTGCCCTTCCTGAGCTTTCCACCCTTTGGGATACTTGCAATATCTTCCTCGCAACTCCGTCAGACCCCACATCCTCGGAACTTCGCGAAATCTCCTCGGGTGATTTCGTCCGTCCGTCTTCCTCTCAATGAAATCCTTGAAATGACGAGACGATCTTCCATGGAACTCGTCACCCTACACGCGAGTCTTCAACGCCTGCTCGAAAGCTTCGATGCAAAATCTCTCTGTGAAGTCCTTCAACAAATTCGAAGGTCTACTCCTTCTGAGATTGTTCTCAATTTCTCAAGTTCTTTTGAGAACTTCTTGCACGCACTCCTTGCGGAAAATCTTCAACAACGTCTACGTGTTGAAGTCGTTTGACCTTGCGCACTCCTGCAGCAGCAGTCTTTCAGTAAATTGTTCAGAGTCGCAACTCTGAGACTTCGCTTGGCCTGTGCACTCCTTGCATGGCACTGTGCTTATCTGCACCTTCGAGGAAATGAGAACAAAAGCCTTCTCTGATTGAACCCTGCAGTCACGCACTCCTGCAGACAAATTCAACTGCACTCCTTGCAGGAATCCCCTGGCTCAATTAGAGAAACAATTGAAACACATTCACTCACCCTCTCAGACTTCAATTCAACCATGAAATCACATACACAGCATATAAAAGCAAATGTATGACAGGAAGCAAATATTCATGAGCATAACAATATCAACATGGAGAATAGACACATAACCATGGATTTGAATCAAAGCTTTCTTCTATTAATTCAATATCTGTACATGGATGTTCTCTACACAATTCTCTGCCTGCTCTTCTTGCTTTCCTGTTCAATATGTTACAATGCACAAAGGAGGGTGTCTATATCTATTTTCCCTCTCGAACTCTAAAGCTATCAAATCTACAATTAAATTCCTATCTACCAGCATTAACTATTTTAAATGCCTCATCTACAAAAGGACGAGAGCTATCCGCTCAAGGTCCATTACAATGTACAAGTGCACCGTCTCTTAAATGAACCATTTAAGATCATGCAACAAACCCAAAGTATTTCCAAAATGTGTGCTGGCTTGTCCAGTTGTCTTCCGCTCCACGTTGGATCGCTTGATTGTGTTGGTGATGCTCCTCCATCATACTCCTTGGGTTGAAAACTTTCATGGCCTCCTATCCATGAGCTCATGCACGGTCTGTCCATGCTTCTGTATCACTACTTCATTTTCCCAGCTGGCATCTTCCACTGGGTGATTCTTCCACTTGACCAGGTACTCATAGTACTCTTTCCTTCTAGTCTTCTTACCCACTCTCTTGTCCAGTATTCGCTCCATCTGTGGATTTTCTGCTATCGGCATCTGCTTCATCCACTGGATCACTGGCTGCTTAGTTTCATTTTCTACTTCTCCAGCTCTATACGGGTATAAATCTACCACATTGAATATTGGAGATATTCTGATGCCATCCAGCAACTCAATCTCATAAGAATTTTCTCCGAATTTCTTCAGGACTCTGCATGGCCCAATTTTATTCATTTTCAATTTGTTATATGTTCCCCTCGGGAACCTTTCCTTCCTTAAGTGTGCCAGAAATAGATCACCAACTTCGAACTAAAGTTGTCTCTGATGTTGATTTGCTCTGCGCTTGTATTCCTGATTTGAATCTTTCAGTCTCTACTTCACCTTGCCGTGAAGTTCCCTCATCGCCTCAGCAAATTCCTCTACACTAGCACTGCTAGTCGCAGTCTTTTCTGAGTCTCGCAGTTCAAAAAATACTCTCGACTGCATCCCATATACAACCTGAAATGGACTCTTTCCTATACTCCGATTCACTAAATTGTTGTATGCGAATTCTGCCTGTGGCAATATATTGTCCCAGCTGCCATGGTGCTCCATCACCAAACTTCTCAGCAAGTCCCCCAGACTTCTGTTCACCACCTCTGTTTGTCCATCCATATGCGGATGATAAGTTGAACTAAATGCCAAGTTAGTCCCTAGCTTCTTTCATATCGTCCTCCAAAAATGACCTATGAATTTTGTATCCCTGTCCGAGACTATGCTTCTTGGTAATCCATGAAGTCGAATGATCTCCTTGAAAAACAAATTTGCGATGTGTGTCGCATCGCTGGTCTTCTGGCATGGGATAAAATGTGCCATCTTAGAAAACCTGTCCACCACCACAAAGATGGAATCAACGCCTCTCTGCGTCCTTGGCAAACCCAATATAAAATCCATGCTTATCGCCTCCCATGGTCTCTCTGGTATGGGAAATGGCTGATAAAAACCGGCATTCTGTTTTCTTCCCTTCGAATGTTGACAAATTCGACACTTTTCAACAAAACTCTTGACATCTTCTCGCATGCCTAGCCAAAAATATGATTCGCTCATCTTTGCGAATGTCTTATCGTGGCCAAAATTCCCTGCCAAGCCCCCGCTATGCTTCTCCTTCACCAAGTTCTCCCTCATGGAGCAAATTGGAATACACAGTTGATTGCCTCTGAATAGCAATCCCTCCTAGATCATGTAATCTATCCATGGGCTCCGATCTCTAAGAACTGGATTCTCAGCTGCTTCATATGCTTCCCCGAAATCTACATCACCTACATACATGTACTTCAGGTTTTCAAAACCCAATGTTTTGACTCAGAATTCCTGCAACAACAAACATTTCCTTCTCAAAGCATCAGCCACTTTGTTAGCAGTTCCTGAAATGTGTTTAATTACAAACGTGGATTTGTGCATATACTCTACCCATTTTGCATGTTTCTGATTCAACTTATCCTGTTGACTCACAAACTGCAATGCATGATTATCGTTGTATAATATAAATTCCTTTGGGATTAAATAATGCCTCCACTTCTTCAATGCCTATATGATAGCATAAAATTCCTTATCATACGTGGAGTATTTCAGCTTTGCTTCATCCAGCTTCTCACTAAAATATGCAACTGGTCTGTCCTCCTAGCTTAAGACCACTCCTATGGCATATCCGCTTGCATCACATTTCACCTGAAATGTCTTCTTGAAGTTCGGCAACACCAACACTGGTCGTTCCGTTATCTTCCACTTCAACAAATTGAAGCTCTTCTCAGCCTCTGTTGTCCAATGAAAAGAGTTATGTTGCTTCTTCACCGTGTCCATCATCGCTGTGCTAATTCCACTGAAATTCCTGATGAACTTTCGGTAGAAACTAGCCAAACCATGAAAACTCCTCACCTCGAAGATATTTCTCGGTGATGGCCAATTCTTGATCACTTCCACCTTACTCGGATCCATCTTCAGATCATTTGCCGATATGAAAAAACCCAAGTAAATGAGCTCTGTCTTCATGAATGAGGACTTCTTCATATTAATCAATAGCTTTTCCTACTGCAGTTTCCTCATCACAATGGCCAAATGTTTCAAATGTTCAGCCTTCGTCTTACTATAGATCAATATATCATCTAGAGATACGACTACAAATTTCCCGATGAATTCCCTCAGGACATCATTCATCAGCCTCATGAATGTGCTTGGCACATTTGTCAAGCCAAACGACATGACCAGCCATTCGTACAAACCTTTGTTTGTTTTGAATGTTGTCTTCCATTCATCATCTTCCCTCATGCGAATCTGGTGATATCCACTCCTCAGATCAATTTTTGAAAAATAATTTACCCCACTCAGGCAATCCATCAGATCATTCATTCTCGGTAATGGAAATCTGTATCTGATGGTAATTTTGTTAATCGCTCTTGAATCGGTGCACATTCTCCAACCTCCATCCTTCTTCGGACTAAGCACTATTGGAACAACACACGGACTCAGGCTTTCCCTAACCAATCCTTTGTGCAATAGCTCCCGGACCTGCTTCTTGACTTCCTCATTTTCCTATGGTGTCAATCTGTATGTAGCCTTATTCGGCAAACTGGCTCCTGGTATGAGGTCGATGTGATAACTCACACTCCTCATTAGTGGCAACGAACGAGGTAGTTCATCCACTATGATGTCAACGAACTCTTCCAGCAGTTCCTGAATCTCAACTGGTAAGTCATCCACTCTCGTGCTAGTCAGGACAATTCTTGGTTTCCTGACCACAAAGAACTATGGATCTTCCTTCTTCTCCATCTCTGTGAGAAGCTCCTTCCCACTCATGAGAAGTATGGTGTTTCTTACTTCCGGTTTCACTTCTTTATCCTTTATCGGAAGTAGTCTGTGTGTCCTCCCATCCTTCTCTAAAATATATGTGTTCATTCTTCCGTCGTGAACCACATTTCGGTCATATTGCCATGGTCTACCCAGTAACAAATGACATACATCCATGGGAATGACATCACACAAGACTTTATCATTATATCCCCCAATTTTAAATTCAACTAAACATTGTTTAGTCACACTCACCTGATGACCCTTCTGTAGCCATGATACTTGATATGGACTCAGGTGATCAGTTGTCTCTAGCTCTAATTTTTCCACCATCTCGGTTGAAACGAGATTGTCGGTGCTTCCACTGTCCATAATGACCTTGCATTTTCTGTCCTTGGTTTTGCAAGCTGTCCTGAATATTCTGGTCCTTTGAGCTGAACTCTCCTGCACCTCTTTCTCAGGTGTCAAAAGGACTTTTCGCATCAGAGGTGAGCTTTCACTTTCTGCGCCTTCTACTTCAGCATCTCGCCTCTGTGCTTCAGCGATGTGAGCTTCTCCACTATCCTTCTTTTTCTCTGGACACTTGAATGACTTGTGCCCATTCTTTCCACACGTGAAGCATGTGATTACTCCACCTCGGCCTCTTCCCCTACCTCTCGTATGAGGAAACGTGTTTGCGTCAGCATAATCTCCTCTCTACTCATTACGCTGCCCCCTCTGTTCAACATTTTTCTATCCTCGATGTGAGGTTCCACCTCTCTCAATCTTACCCTGAGGTTTCTTCCATTCCTCCTTGGGCTTCTGATATTTCTCCTAGGCAGCTGCCTTGCCTCTGGATTGACTTCTACCTCACCCTCGTTGTCCTTGCTTACGACTCAGCTTCTCCTCAGCTTTCAGAGCCATCTGGTAAGCATCCTCCACCATTCTGATGGTCGTCATGCTTAATTCGTCCTGAATGTCGTATCTCAGACCATTCAGGTATCTAGCTACCTTCTCATCATCGCTCTCCCGATGACCTTCTCTGATGTTCAGTCGATAGAATTCCTCAGTGTATTCTTTCACTGTCATCAGTTTTTGCCTCAGGTTCTGCATCCTTCTGAACAGATTTATCTGGTAGTCTCTTGGGATGAACTTCGCTTTCATCTTTGCAATCATTCGATCCCAACTTTTAATCTTTTGTTTGCCTTTGGAACGTCTATCTGCCTATAGCTCGTCCCACCATAATGCTGCATGTCCCTTCAATTTTGTGACAGCATGCCTAACCTTTTTATCTTCTTCGATATCTTCATAATCGAAGTAGGTGTCAAGAGCTCGGATCGAATCCAATAGCTCCTCTGCATCCAGACTTCCTTCATAAGCTGGAATGTCCATTTTCGTCTTTGAACTCATCTGAGCGATAACCTTAATTAACCGCTCGTTGCCTACATCTTCAGTTGCAACTTCTCCTTGTGGTTCAGCTTCAACCTCATTGTCTGAATCACTAAGATCCCCTACACCGACTGTGCGTCTCTGATCTGTTTCCATCTCCTCGAGTCTCGCTCTGAGATCTCGTATCTATCTTTCCATCTCTGGATTCCCTGTCGGCCTGCCTCTTCTTCTCGCCTCCCTGTCCTCTGGATCAGGCGACTGCCTTTCCCTTCTTGGCAACATGGTGAAATATTCTTTTCTCCTCTCTGTCACAGAAACAAAGAGTAAAATCCCACTCGGATACCACTCTGATGGCAACCGCACTCCTCAAGCGCGATCGCTCCCTCAGGACCTTCTTCTTCTCGGCCCGAAGAACATCGATGGTTCTTCTATTTCCCTATTGGGAGATCTGTACCCATAGCTCTTCTTTGCTCAATCCTCCCTTTCTGCACTTGAAGGATCGGAACTTCAGGGCTTCGCGAGTTCACTATCGGCTTCAAGGCTCTTGAATCCACAAGACCCGGTGTGTCAGTCAGTGCTGACTTTTGCCTGCCTGTCAAAACTTTGTCCTTATCGCGATCTCGCCACTCGTGGCCCCAAGCGCTCGGTTTTCTGACTTTCGATACCCGATGCGCCAAAAGGTCGAGACTCATGGTCTCGCTCCCTCGTGACTTCACCACTTGCGAGGTCAAATGACTCCTACCTCAACTCCCGAGGCCAGAAATGGAAAACCTCCGATACAACTTTATCGCGCGTTCGCGACTTCGCGCCCTCGCTCCTTCGCTAATCGCGACTTAAACCTTCAAATATTTGAGCTTTCAACTTACAAGCCGCGATTCTCCACCACCTATCCTCCACTTACTCTTGTGGTCTCGCATGACTTATGTCACTGTCGAGATGCACACCTCGCGACTTCGCGACTCCTGTTACCAACTCTTTGATGCTTTTCTTACGAGATCCCGATAGGCAATCTCATGACTATTTCAACGACCTCTGTAGTCTTTTGTCAATGCTCTGCCCTTCCTAAGATTTCCACCCTTTGGGATACCTGCAATATCTTCCTCGCAACTCCATCAGATCCCATGGCCTCGAAACTTCATGAAATCTCCTCGAGTGATTTTGTCCGTCCGTCTTCCTCTCAATGAAATCCTCGAAATGATGAGACGCTCCTCCACGAAACTCGTCACCCAGCACGTGAGTCTTCAACGCCTGCTCGAACGCTTCGATGCACAATCTCTCTATGAAGTCCTTCGACGAATTCGAAGGTCTACTCCTTCTGAGCTTGTTCTCAATTTCTCAAGTTCTTTTGAGAACTTCTTTCATGCACTCCTTGCGGCAAATCTTCAACAATGTCTACGTGTTGAAGTCTTTCGACCCTACGCACTCCTGCAGCAATAGTCTTTCAGTAAATTGCTCAGAGTCGCAACTCTGAGACTTCGCTTGGCCTGCGCACTCCTTGCACGGCACTGTGCTTATCTTCACCTTCGAGGAAATGAGAACAAAAGCCTTCTCTGATTGAACCCTGCAGTCACGCACTCCTGCAGACAAATTCAACTGCACTCCTTGCAGGAATCCCCTGGCTCAATTAGAGAAACAATTGAAACTCATTCACTCACCCTCTCATACTTCAATTCAACCATGAAATCACATACACAGCATATAAAAGCAAATGTATGATAGGAAGCAAATATTCATGAGCATAACAATATCAACACGGAGAATAGACACATAACCATGGATTTGAATCAAAGCTTTCTTCTATTAATTCAATATCTGTACATGGATGTTCTCTACACAATTCTCTGCCTACTCTTCTTGCTTTCCTGTTCAATATGTTACAATGCACAAAGGAGGGTGTCTATATCCATTTTCCCTCTCGAACTCTAAAGCTATCAAATCTACAATTAAATTCCTATCTACCAGCATTAACTATTTTAAATGCCTCATCTACAAAAGGACGAGAGCTATCTGCTCAAGGTCCATTACAATGTACAAGTGTACCATCTCTTAAATGAACCATTTAAGATCACGCAACAAACCCAAAGTATTTCCAAAATGTGCGCTGGCTTGTCCAGCTTTCTTCCGCTCCATGTTGGCTCGCTTGATTGTGTTGGCGATGCTCTTGTGTCACCAAAATTTGGTGAAACTAATTCCAAACATGACATTTATGAAGTTGGATTTGACGCTCTTTCACTTCCATCACTCACATGGAAAAGTGACATGGTGCAAGATGATTTTACACGGTTTATTTTTGAAAAAGACCATGGACTCATTCCTATGGAGATAAAATATTCTACATTGCATATTTGTTCTTTGATTAGTTTGAATTTTAATGTTTGTGCTTCACTTTTTGAAACGATCAATCTCATCAAAGGAAGAGTTCAAACCAACAATCTAATTGATGTCATGAATCCTCTTATGATGTGTACCCCATTGATATATCCATTTCATCAAATTCATAGTTCGCATCCTAATTTTTATGATAGGATCTTAGAATGGCTTGAAGATTCGTATAGAAAAAATCTTCATAATAAAGATAAAGTTGTGATTTCTTTGTTTCTACTTGAATATATAGGAAGTAAGCATGACATGATTTTTCTAGATCCTCTATGTGAAGAAATTGATGAACACTTGGAGAATTGTTAGGAGGATGGGTCACTTCGGCCTCAGTTGATCGTTATGTCAGGTCCCCATAATCTTCACAAGTTTTCCAAACAGTATCAGAGTCGGTTTCCTAAAAATCGTTTCACTCGTAATCAAAACATGATACCAGATTGCATTTTTTGACAGAAACACATATGACGCTAGAATATTTTATTTTCTGTGTTTTGATCAGAATGCTTGACTTGTTGTCAATTGTTTCTTAAAATTTCATTTTTTCTGGTTCATCCTAACATGAATTTTCTAGTGATTCAGAGATAACTGCTTCGCCCAGTACGTCGCCATTGTTGGCAGCCAAATATGATTTCTTGGTATTTGATATAATCGAAAGAGATTACACTTTTCTTTAGCTTCCATCACCTCGAATATGTAGACATCCTTCTGAGTTTGGAAATGATTGTTTGTTTGAAGACTACCTTATTAATTTTTATTGTTTTATTTTTAATTCGTGATTGAAAGCATGAATTAAACATAAACTTGGCTTGACTTAATAATTTTGTGACTTAGAAATATCTTTCTACAAACCATTCATATGTAATTGAAATGTAAATCTTATTGAATGTTTGTTGGACCCATTTTTGTGTTAATACGATTTTTATTGTTTCAATGGTTTGATGGTTCATTATCGATTTGCTTGGGCACATGAAAAACTTTGGTTAATTATTTGATATTATTTTCATGAGCTTAATGGTTGAATCAATAGTCATACAAATCAATGTGCACCTATTTTACTCATGTCATTACCTCACCTTGCTAGCACAACGTATTAATGAGCCATTCATTGCATTCACAGGGTTTCGATACTCTGTGTGTTTGGTTATCATTACAATGAATGGTAAAGAATCTAAGATCAAACCCTTGGTGTTTTCTCCCACTACATTTGATATCATAACACACGGGATTTGTCATGTTCATTTATTCACTATCCATTTGGATTTATTCCTATCGTTTCTACCATCCAAACCTAAAACTATTTTGAGTTATCCCTGTTACATTCTGGTTGCATTTGTCATGGCTCATGTTGTTCACTTGGAGATGAATGGTTGCCAAGCATTACTTTCTCACGACGATGTGATCAAGGACTTAAAAAGACAAGGATACGATGTTTTCCTTAAAAGGTTTGAAGTTTATAACCTTCAGGTGGTGAAGGCCTTCGCATAGATCTATGATGAATGCAGAATGAAAATTGGGGATACACAGTTAGAGCTAGCTAAAGGGTTTGTAAGTGAAGCAGTAGGGCTTCCATCGACAAGAGAGAAATGGTTCAAAAACTCACGAATTGAAGGAGTACCCTGGAGCTTGTTTATGATGTCCCGAAAAATTAGCTATTATGAGAAAGGTATTCCCATCTCCCTAGTTAAACCTAGGTGGCATAGCCTGTTGTTAATTCTCAAACAATTCATGACTTGTGAGCGTCGATATGGATTAGTATTCCTCTATCATATTTGCTTACTCGTGCATTTCATTGAATTTGAATTAAGCATGCCATTTTATCTTTTGAGAAGTCTCTATAAAGTGTACAAAAGATATAAGAGACAAAGTGTTGATTCAAGTCTTTTCCATCACGGATTGATCAAAATTTTGTTGATTCATCACTTGTCAACCGTGGGCGATTGTTGGGATAAGTTTTTTATAAGAAATTTTTTTGCCCATGCTCTTCCTACGGTAAACCCTAGCTTAGACGATCCACTGAATAAAAACCAGTCTATTTTTTCAATTGATATGCCAGACTCTACCAACAAAAACCCTCTAGACACTGGGATGTCGAATAAGTCTTCACCTACAGGATTTTATGAGCAAGGGAATGATAAATGTAAGGTTATTATCCCGTGTGTTCCTAAAATTGAAGTTAGCTCGATTTTTATTATTAACCTAGATGTTGAAAAACATTGCGAAGGAATAACAAAGAAATGTAGAGACTTAGGGTTCAAAAACAAAAGGGTAGGTTGCCAAATTTTGAGAAAGCTTAGGAACTAATCCAAAACTCGTCTGAGCTTGATCGGCCCAATCAAGATCAATGAGTGTTCAGACCCTGAGATCAAAGAGCTCCTCATTCTAGAAGACCTAGATTTGCAGGGCTACAGGAAGAAAGTCATTGCACCTACTGAACCCTATGACTTTGTGACAAATTTTCCACCGTGCCTCAAAGGTAAGGAGGGGTTCTCTAGTATCATGCCTGATCAAAAGAAGATAAAAAATAAGATGGATATGCCTATGTTTGACCTTGCACTCCATACACCTTCCATGCTTCCTGTACAGTGTGATGTGTTTTTCCATTGGATCGAGTGGTATTACACCAATATCCCCCTTCTTCAGGCCCGAATCAAAATGATTACCACTCCGAATGAATCATTGAGACAAGAAAATATTGACCTCAAAGTGCATGCAAAGAGTAAAGCTAAATGCATCAAGAGAGCAACAAACGTAGTAATAAAAAATGCAACAAATGTCAAAGCGATAGTAAATTCCAAACTACCTGACCCATCTTTAGTCAATTTTTAAATGGTAAAATAGATTTCCCTCTTATTCTATTCCTGTTATATATTTTTAATTGAATCAATTTGGAATTTGATTTTTTTTTCTAAGATAATACTGGCTACATAATCTTTGGATTCTATAGGCAAATCTCTTTTAAATAAATAAAATTTAGAAATTAGTTATGGGTTTTTTCCTAACTTATTTTTGTTTAGTTTTTTAGGAAATAGTAGATCTTGTTATTGATCATCTGGGGGAAACATATTTGATTATGCATATGAAATATTAGTAGTTCCTTTTCTATTTGTTTTGCAAAAAAATTGATCAATTTTTGAGTAAAATCAACTCTGTTGTGACTGGTTGTAAGCCCACTATTTTTGTAATATTTTGATTTTATGAAATCCTATCCTATCATGTGAGATAGGAGAATGTGATTTCAAATCACTTTAAATACTATTCATTTTGTAAGTAATGAAATCTTGGCCTGGAACAGATTATGGAAAAATGATCTTTAGAACTTAATGGACCAGCTTCTAGCATTTTGGCTTTAGACCAATGTGAAGCTGTCTCGTTTATGTTTTGTCTCATTTATTTTGGAATATTAATGTGTTGTATATATTTAGTCTCAATGACATATGATGTTCCACTTTATTCATGTTTTAAATGTTGTTTATAATTTGTCGTTCCATAAATTATCACTGTGATCATTATATCGATTTTAATATCATGATTTATGTATGATGTTTAGTTTATTGATAAAATGAATGCTTTACATTAAGATTTTTGTTACTGTAATCATTCGTAATTATAAGATCAATGTGCATACATGTCTACTATTTTTTTTTCATATCCTAGCTATCAATAAACTTCTGTAGTTTGTTCAGAAGGCATCAGTACAAGCCTGTCATAGATTTTTCTTACAGGCGGGACAAATGGAGTTTTGGATTGCACAGAGGCATAGACACAGTATAAAACTAGTAACATGTTAGCTTTATTTGCTTCTAATTTTCGTAATTTTATTTATTAACGAAACATGACAGTTTTAGATTGGATTTGACCATCACTCTATGCTTGTTTCATAACATATTTTATTTAAGTTCTTAGATTTATCATTAGAAAACAAAAAAATATTAAAAAAAATGGCCTTTCTTTATATACTCCTAAAAACAGTTACCAAACATTGAGTTTGCAAGTCATCTACTAAAAACTTGCAATCTGTAATTACTTTGTACATAATGACATGTTCATATTTATCTTTCTCTTTAATATATTTGTAAATAATTAGATTAAAGTATATTTATTGCTATAGTTTTAGGATTAGTTAGTTTATTTATTTTATTTCTTTTAGGACCCTAATTGGCTAACAGAGCCATAAAACCCATCATAATAGGTTACACCAAATGGCTTGGGTTATTTAGACAACCCCGGACTGGATCTATTCTTCAATTTGATGCCCTGTCAAATTTTCCCGTCAACATAGTTACACAAGCATAATTTTATTATTGTATTCCATGTATGTATTCAAGAAGGGATATATTTATTATAGGTTGTTCCAGACATGTAGAGTTTGATCTACAGATAGAGAATATCGGTGGACACATTTGATTTGAAGATACATGAATTTGTGATGATCAGTTGTAGCCATGAAGCCTTCATGTTAGTATAGTGATAGATGGGCTAGCATTGTGGATAGTTGAGTAGCAAAGGTATGGATAGTTTGCGACATATGGAAAGAGATGGATACTTAGAAGGTACATATAACATGAGTCACAAATGCATAGAAGTGTATTTACAATTGGAATCAGTTGGTCATAGAAAGTAAAGTAGTGAAAGGCATAGCAAAACAAGGAAAGATAAACCATGAACATAAGTTATATCAACTAAAGAAAATCATTGGAAAGTATGGTCAAGTAAACATGACAACTGAATGAAGAAATAAAGTAATGAATTATTTTCATATATGTCAGAGAGTTACACGAGGAAGCACCAATGGAAAATTAGCAACACTGAAAGAGAGGAAAGGAAACATACACAGGAATCCCTACATTGATCAAAATGATATCTTGTAGAGAAGTCAAGGGAAGATAAATCATGAGAGGAAGACATCAAGAAATAAATATGAGCAACATGCAGATAGGGGGGAAACATACCAATAGGGGGAGTTACCCTTTTACCCATGATGTCAATGGAAGAGAAAGAGAAATATCAGAAGAATAAAATTCAAGTGCATGAAGCCGGAGAAGGATTATTCAGAGAAGGTATACTTTCATGGGAAGTAACATGAGAAGAGGAACATGAAGAGAGAAACATGTGAAGTGAAAAGGCTTGGAAATAAAGAGAAATAATAGATGCATGAAGACAAGGGGAGCATCCCCAAGGAGAGATACATTTTTCCATTGATGTCAAAGGGGGAGAGTGAGACACGTTGATAAGGAGAAATGGTCACAGGGGGAGCATGAGTATTGTATTATCAGTTTTTCCATTAATGTCGGTGTTTCCATCAATGCCAAAGAGGGAGATTGTTGGAAAGTTGGTTTCAACATTTGGTTGTCATTGATGTCAACCCTTATAGATTGATTTCAACCCTTGGAGAAGTTTGGAATCCCTAGAGCTATGGTTCATATTGATGGTGAGTTATTTGGCATTAATGAAATGGTTGATGTCAGCATATGTTATGGGTGCATTTGATGAATTCTAATTGAAGTCATGGAGGTGTGGTTATGGTAGTCGAAGTTGATTGAGGAATATGGACATGAAGGATAGTGTAAATGCAAGTAAGATACTCATAGATGAATATTCCTTGTCATGTCATTTCTGGTGATATGTAGTACACCACATGGTTCCTCAAGGTTAGGGAGATATGGCCTGATGAAGTTGGAAGCCCCAAAGAATGGTCAAGAAGCCCCTAGTTGGTTACAAGTCATTATTGAAAGGGTAAAGTAGTTGTGACATGAAAGTAATAGAATCCCAAAGATTAAGGAAAGAGGTTACTATGAAAAAATATATAAACACCTCAAGGAGACTCTCATAAGGACACACACACTTACATTGAATATATATCTTGTGAATTTTATGGTCTAGTGTTTTTGGTTTATTGGTGAATCTGACGGCAAGTCTAAGGCATCGGAGAAAGTACGAATGAGAGAGAAAGTTTTGGAGTTGTAGAGAGCGATGGTTTCTGTAAAACCCTAATTTGGCTAGCCCTCGCGGGTCAGGCGTAGGGTGTCCTGCGGATCGCTTAGGGCACGTCACGTGAGGCCACACATGACACATAGTGTTCATCCTGCGAGGATAAGACATAAGTGAAGGAGGATGTTTATTCCTGGTTGTTAAGGTCTGAGGTGAAGTTACATGATTTTGTATCAGGTTCATAGGCACCAGGTTAGTTATAGATGTAAAAGGTATGTTATTCTATGCATTATGAGGTTGCATCTTGGTGATATTGAGGAGAATCCTTGAGGCAAGTGTTTGTGAGATTTTGTATATTACTTGAGGCACATATTGAATGTATGGTACATGTTGGTTGAAGTATATATGATAAGGTACAATGTTGGTTTATATCTTGGTTATATTGGTATATGGTGTATGGTATGATATGACACTTGTTATGATTGATTTGCATGGTTGGCACATGATATGGTATAAGGTTGAGAGACTTTATATGGTTGATGTGCATGGTTGGCA
Organism: Picea sitchensis; assembly: GCA_010110895.2. Taxonomy (NCBI): domain Eukaryota; kingdom Viridiplantae; phylum Streptophyta; class Pinopsida; order Pinales; family Pinaceae; genus Picea; species Picea sitchensis. Next base: position 52,598 of record SNQJ01S0031570.1, on the reverse strand, counting down.
CATGATATAGTACATGGTATGGTACAGGATTGATACATGGTATAGTGTTGATGTACATAGTTGATACATGGTATGGTACAATATTGGTACTTGGTATGGTTGATGGTTATGGTTATGGTGCATGTTTGATGCAACGGTTGGTATAGGTTTTGGTGAATTGTTGATGCATAGGCTGGTAAAGGTTATGGTGCATTGTTTATGCACAATTTGGTACAGGTTTTGATGCATGGTTTGGCATAGTTGTGGTGCATGGTTGATGCATGGTTTGGCACAGTTGTGGTGCATGATTGATACATGGTTTGGTACAGGTGTTGGTACATGGTTGATGCACTTCTTGAGGTACATGTTGTAGTACACAGTTGATTCTTGGTATGGTACAGTTTGATGGTTTGGTACATTATTGGAGCAGGCTATTTTGGGAGCAAAGTTCGAGGAAAGAGTGCAGAAAACAAGGCAAAATGGACCAAGGAAGCAATAGGCGGTGGGAACAAAGGAAAAACAGTGCAACAAAATTATGGATTAGCTCGTGAAGGAAGTTAGAATGTTGACACGTTGATTCCACTTAGAATTAGGGTTTTGGTAGTCAAAGTAAATGGGTTTTACCCACCTTTTTGTATAAATATGATGTACGAGGTAGATAGGAGGTGCCAATCACTTGAGAACTTATGTATTGCCTTGGAGAACCTTTTTTATTCTTGAGCATTTGATATGGTTTGAGTTGAAGTATCAGTTTTGGTTGGATAACTAAGGAGTTAATGGAGACTTATGGAGTATAACATAGGGACCTCGCCATTTCTATACTTTTGGTGGAATGTGCACAATGCGAGAATTTTTTATGAGGAATAATAAATAAGAAGAAGATATTTGTGGATGTATCCCATGGGGGGTGAACCATTGTAAAATATGGTGTCTTTATTTGTGTTTTCTTTATCTGTATCTTTGATATGAATTAATGAATGAAGATATGAATCTGTTAAGGTTAATTTACAACATGCATGTTATTTCCTAAAGAATGAATATTAATGGTTAAATGAATGGTAGAAATAATGAATGTTGGTATGGTAGAATGCATTTTAAAATAGAAGAGTTCTTATATGCCTAACATTCCCACGAGTTCCATCCCTTCAATGATTGAAGACACTTGGGTCATGCAATCACCCATTAGCCATCTTGGGTGAGACTACGCTGTGCACTCTATGCATAGTGTTTCCTTCTGGATTACTAGAGGGGTCGATGGTTTCTAGGGTTTTGTTGGAGAACTAAGGTAGAAACCGGGTCAACCCATACATCCAACAAATGGTTCTGTTGTCGGATGGAACTCAACAGATCGAATTGGAGGGTATTTGATGAAGATAATGCAATGGTAGAAAGGGATGTTTATTCCATGGAACCCTACAAAGAAAGATATTGAAAGATGGTTGGAGACAAAGAAGCTCGAGTTTGCACAGAAAGATAATAGAATTTTCAGGTATACACCGGGCCAATATATGTAGAGGTATGAGTTTATTGATTTGCATGAGGCATATTTCTGTTATTTTCGAAAGTTATTACAGGAGTGGTTATTGATGTTGAAGGATACTCGTCCAACTAATTGGATAAGGACATTAGAGTGGATTGTTGATAATATCATGTGGCTGGAAAGGGTCAATAATAAATTCATGCCCGTAGTGTATTTTTGGTTAGACAATATTACAGTAGGGTTTATTACTGAATTTGCAATCGATACAACAAAGTCATATACTATTGCAGAGTGGGATTTAATGAAGATACCAAGAGGGAGGTACATCATGTTAATTTACATGTTGATCAATATCTTATTACATGATAAAGGGATGATGATAATGGATTCAGATAGCTAAATCAGTTTGCGAGCATAGGGGAGCTGGGGGAAGAAGGAAGCAATGGACCCTATTATGATGGATGAGGAACAAACCAGGGAAATAATAAGGAAAGCAGGAGTGACGTGCAGTGGACAAGCCTACCAGTATAAGTTCAATAGTAAGAAGAGGGAAGAAGTTGAGCGAGAGGTCTTGGACATTGATGAGGAAGAGGTAGATGATCTTTGTGTGATAGGGAATATTGAGGAAATATAGCATGCCAAATATAAAAGGAAAACCAGAATTTAGGGGTCTGATGCAAAAGAAGGCTCTCTATTTGAGATATGAATTAGTGTGGAACCCACAACCCCATGTGCAACTAAGACATCTAAAGAAGAAGAAACATTCAGACAACAAGTGATTAGTGGTAGAATGATTTTAGTAGGATGTGAGTCCAATGGAAACTCAAATAGAAGTATAATTTCAACAAGTAGAAGTCAAGTATCTATACCACATGGAGGTGGTAGTACAACAAACTTCATAATGGCAGGACAAGATCTAACTATTCGGTTAGCAGAGTTCTGGGAAGAAGGGTCAGATGACCTAGAAAAGCATTTGTTTATTTGTGAGAAGATATGGGCAGCTAAGTAGATTACAGATGAAGATACAAAGGCTGTGCAGTCGACAATCACATTCAGAGACTACACATTATACTGGTACATGGGTCTTGCAATAAATAATCCAACAAAAGCATCTACAATTGTTGTAGATATGAAGAAACAATTGATCAATGAATTTCAGAAACCAAGTTCAGAGGATCAGTTCATGAATGAAATGATAGATATTAAGCAGAAGTCGAGTGAGTCATTTTGGGAGGTTGATAAGAAGTTCAAGAGGCTAAAAGGTAAGTTGAAGTGCCCCATTACTAATATGCATCATATAAATTTATTATTTGTGAACTCTTTATTGGCACATCTAAAGTATCCTTTCAGGTATCAAAAGTTCCAAATCCAATCTGAGGACTTGCAAGCAGCTTTGTAGTTAGATAAAAATCAATATAAGCATATAGATCTAATTTTGGAAGAGTTGAGAGCATATATGAATACCCTGACATTCTAGTTGAATCATAATAAGGGAAAGGAAAAGAGGGAAGATGTGTGGTGCACATTTTTTAGAATATAAGGTCATCATAAGAATGAGTGTCCAACCTTTGTGCAATACTTGAGAGTAGGAATTCCAAATCCATTATCTTCAAGAGGACCATGGTGTGAGATATGTAAAACACATGGACATGATCCTTATCATTGTCCCATGATGCATAAGTACCAAACAATACCAAAGACTACATTTTGCAATTTTTGCAAGTCAGTTGGACATGAAGACAAGGAATTTAAAACTTTGGAGATAATGAAGGAGAGGAAATCACATGCAGATAGGGTGAAGGTTGAATTAATGACAGCACGGCCTACGCATTAGCTGCAGTATAACAACGCACATTAATTTTTCACACCACCGTAGTACAATAATGCACAATAGTTTGGAGCACCACCATAGTATAACAACGAGTAGCAGTGTGAAACATCACCACAGTACAATAATGCACAACCGCAATACAATGAGGAACCACCATATAATACATTGTGTGGATATAATTAGGGAAACAGAGGAGGCTTTAGAGAAGGAGGTTGTGGAGGAAGAGGATTTGGAGGAGGTAGAGGACCTATATTTTGTCACAACTGTAAGAAACCTAGAGACTATGCAATATATTTTCCCTAGCCACCTGCGACATGTATGTATTTTTGTGTAGCATACCATGAGACAGAACATTGTCCAACACTTCTGGTAAATATACAAGATAAAATGAACCAAAACAATCAGAATGTCTAATGGATTGTTGTGGAAAACAGATAAGAGGATGGGAAAAATATCAACATGGTTACTAGAGGTCGAGACAATACAGGAGCAGATGTAGAAAAGAAGGATTAGGATCAATACCAGTCGGTTAGAAAGAATACAACACCTGAACAAAATTTTGATACGTGCAAAGATAAGGAGACATTCAAATAAGCTAGATAGGAGATTTTGAAAGAAAACATTGTGTCGACTTCAAGAACAAAGCCAATAGATTATATAAAAGTGTATGACATGCCTCTATTGTTTGATCAGACTAGAAGAGAACAACCATCAATAAGAAATATGAGAAACTTATTGGGGTCTTGTGCAAAGTTGTTGAATGATACAAATTCTTTACAAGTATTATAGAGTCTATTAGAGAAGTGTAATTTTGGATAAGAAATGAAGTTAGAACATAAGAGAGTCAATTAAGTTGATAAGAAGAGAAGAACAAGTAGGGAATTCAGGTTGAATGCGAACATTGGAGATTTCAATACGGGTGATATTATACTATACTTAGGGTTTGAAGTAAACGTTTTACCTAAAAAGACATAGGAAGATATGGGAGAACCTACATTGGGATTCTCACCTATTCAGTTGAATTTAGAAAATCAACATAGAGTGGTGTCAATTGGTAGATTGAAGGGGATACCAATAGATTTAGATGGTGTGCACATCATGGAAAACTTTGAAGTCATTGACATAGTAGGTAACACCTCACCATATCAAACATTTTTAGGACTGGATTGGGCATTTGATAACCAGGATATTATCAATTTGAAGACAAGGAAGATGATATTTGATTCAGAAGAATACATAGTTATTGCACCATTAGATCCTTTAGAAAGAGAAATGTATGTGGAACCCGCAACATAAAATTTTATTACAGAAGAAATAAATCAATTGTATAGAACTACCACGCGTGAAGAGGATTACATCAACCCAATTGCAGATGGAATGTTGAGTTGGAGGAGTATTAGTTCTTGTTCTTCAAACTCTAACACGAGATTGGAGAAATGGTAGCAACAATTACATTAATTATCTACCAAAATATGTGCCAAAATGACACGCGTGCTAAGATGGATTGGTTCAGAGGTAAGAGAACCTCCCACTTTTTATGGTCTGAATGACTTAGAAGAATTTTAATGAAGTTTGAATTAGAAGTAGTAGAAAATCAAAGATTGTTAGTATTAGATATTGATTTGAAAGATACATGTTCTTGTTGGTGGGGTACACATAAAGAGAATATTAGCAACTGGTATCAATGTAAGAGACTATTGTGCATCAGATTGGGCGTAGAACAAGAGCATAGATATGATGACAAGTATGATGTAATTGAACAACCCAGAGAACATGTAGAAATATGTATAATTCAATGGATATTAGTACCCCCAAAATAATGGACACATCATTTTATTCAAACATTAGAAGGAATTCCAAAGAAGTGGTACACATAATAAGAACAACGTAGGGAAATTGCAAATTGGGAAGAAATACAATGGAATGTTGTGATTACATTTTCATTTGAGTATGAAAGTACAAATATAGATACAACACTCAAGGTAGTAAGAGACAAGATTTTCAAAGAACCTGAAGTGGAAATTATCACAACATATCATACTAGACAAATAGTTTGACATTTGGTACATTGTTATCATGTCACAGAAGAAGAATATCCAACAAAAGAAAACTTGCAAAATATCCAAATCCCAGAAGTTTAAGGAGAAAGAGAGGTAGAAGGTCCAAATATATATTCATAAGATTATCCTGCACCATTAAATATCAAGAAGGTAAACATTGGAACTACAAAAAACCCAAATATTGCAAGCACTGGAGATTATTGGGATAATTAGACAGTAGAAAGAATCACATAGTTATTATGCGAGTACAATGATTTGTTTCTAACAACATTTTCATAGATGAAGGGATTGGTAGGAGAAATAGGAGAGATGAAGATCCATTTGAAGTGAGAAGCCAAACCTATAAGACAAAGACCTTACACGTTAAATCCAGTGTACAAGAAGAAAGTGAAGGCATAAATTGACAAGATGTTATAGGTTGGTATCATAGAACCTATGGAAGAATCACAATAGAATATTAAACCTATGGTGGTGCAGGAAAAGAATCAAGGGTGAATCAGGATCTATGTAGATTTGAGAAAGTTGAATGATGCTTTCCTGCATGATCCTTTTCCTACCCCATTTACAGATGATGCTTTGGAGAATGTAGGAGGTCAAGAAGCCTATTCATTTACAGATGGGTTTTTAGGATATTATCAGATCAAGATAGCACCAGAATATAGACATAAGACAACATTTGCAACATAATGGGGATCATATCAGTATACAATGATTCCATTTGAGTTGAACAACACACCTGCAAATTTTTCAAGGGTAGCAGTGGTTGCCTTCAAGGACTTTATTCATAAGTTTTTAGAAGTCTATTTGGATGATTAGATAGTTCTTAGTTTAATTAAGTATCATGTTGAAGTGTTAATATTGATGTTAGACAGGTGTAGACAATGTCATATTTCATTGAATATTAAGAAATTCATTTTCAGTGCACCTTTTGGAATCTTGTTAGCGCATGTGGTGTGTAAATATGGTATGTTGGATGATCCTGTTAAAATTGATGTCATGGTTAACTTACTACCACCGAAGTGAGTGTGTTAGTTGAAGAGTACACTTGGTTATACAAGGTATTACATAAATTTTATAAGGGGATATGCATAGATTACTGCATCGATGGAGAAATTGTTGAAGAAGGACATTAAGTATCAGTGGACTAATGAATGCCAACAAAGTTTGGATATTCTGAAGGAAAATATGGTGACAATGTTGATTTTAGTTTTTCTAGATTAGGTAAAGGAATTTCATGTGCATGTGGATGCATCTGCAATAACACTAGGAGTAGTATTGACATACCCAGGATAAGGTGATATAGATCACCCAATTGCATTTGCAAGCATGAAGTTGTCAGATGCAGAGAAAAACTACAATGCAACGGAAAGAGAAGGGTTTTCCATGGTGTATTCCTTGCACAAATTCAATAATTATTTGTTAGGGGAACATGTCAAGATGTTTACATATCATTATGCTCTTATATATTTAGTCAATAAGCAAATGTTGGGGGGAAGAATATGGAGATGGCTACTTTTTTCCAGGAGTTTGATTTTGAAGTTGTGGTGAAGCCTGGGAGATTGAATGCAAGGCCAGATCATCTGTCCAAGATAACTAATGGAGAGAAACCAAGTAACTTGGTGGACAACTTCCCAAATGCACAATTTTTTTCAGCACACATTGTTGATGAGTATTTTGCTGATATTATTGAGTTTTTGAGTATAGGCCAATTTGCACCAAAGGAATTTAATACTGCAAAGAAGAAAAATATGGTGGTCAGAGTTGTAGACTACTAATTGATTGCAAGTCACCTATACAAATTTGGTGCAGACAACATTTTGAGGAGATGTGTTATGGATCATGAAAGATCTATCATTTTAGTAAAACATGCAGGAATTGTTGGAGGACACTATGCAAGGAAAGATACTGCACAAAAGGTATTTCAAACAGGATTATGGTGGCCAACAGTTCACAAGGATGCAAAGGAGTACTATGAGAATTATGATGTATGTCAGAGAGTTGTAAAGCCATCTAGGAGGGATGAGATGCCATTAAGACCTCAACTAACTTTGCAAGTGTTTGATAAGTGGGCAGTATACTTTGTAGGTCTAATTAATCCACCAGTAAGAAGATCAAGGGATAAATATGTTATTACAACAATGGAATACTTTACCATATGGGATGAAGTAGCAACAATGAAGGATTGCAACACGCTTTTTATTTGAACATGTAGTTACAATATTTGGATGCCCAATAATTTTGATGAGTGAGCAAGGGACTCACTTTATCAATAGTACAATCCAGGCAATGCTGAAATAATTTGAGATACATCATCAGAAGATCACTCCATATCATCCTCAGATGAATGGAACAGTGGAAGCGTTTAACAAGATATTGGAGAATTCCTTGACCAATATTTGTAATTTAAAAATGGATGAATGGGACTTGAAGGTACCAACAATGTTATGGGATTATAGAACTACATGCAAGAAGCTAACATGGCAGACACCTTTTATACTGGTGTATGGACAGGAAGCAGTGGAACCCTTAGAGTATTTGATACCTATTTTGTGCATTACAACAATTATAGATGTGATAGAAAGAGATGCAACACAAGAAAGATTGGCTCAACTCATGGAATTAGAAGAAGACAGAATCATAGTTGGTTTCCATCAGGAGGTACAAAAAGCAAAGTATAAATCCTGGCTTGACATACATATTAAGAAAAAGAACTTTAAGGTGGGAGATATCTTTCTCCTCTATGAAATTAAATACTTTCACCACCTACGAAACCTTAGAATCCATTGGCTAGGACCATATGAGATAAAGTTTGTCACAGATGGAGGTGTTGTGCAACTGCAAAATTTAGCAGGAAAGGAAATTCAAGGTTTGGTTAATGGTTGTCAACTGAAACTATATATGGACAATCAACCCAATAACCCTCAATATATACCACACAGAGAAGTAGAACTATACATAATGTATATAGTAGGAAGTAAAATAAGAAAAAGGAAGAAAAAAAAAGTAGAAAAATGACAAAAGACAAAAAAGAAGTTGGTAGAGGAATAAGTGAGAAACAAATAGATGAGCATAACAAAACGCAATAGATAGTAAATTGGTGTGACAAAATTCATGATACTACATGCAGAAAAAGTGAACACAGTGCGTCGGGATGAAAAATGATCGGAAAAGTGAAAAACTGGTGAACAGAAAAGATAGGGCAGATCATAGCATTTATGACAACATTTATAAAAGAGGAAACCCATAGAAAAGGAAAAGACTTGTTATTTTTGAGAAAAGGAGTGAAAGAGAAAACAGGGCATGGGTGAGTAAGAAGTTTTAAAGAACCCAACCAAGATTTGTTGCATATTTTTCTTGATTTACAACAATGCCACCACAAAAGTTCGAAGGACCCATCTAGTTCATGAGAAGAACCAAAAGTAATAATAAATAGATGGAGGATATGACTAGGGTGGTCGATGTGGATGACATTCTGACAAAAAATATTAAATCAATCAATCTGACATGGGTCGAGGAATAAAAACCAGAAGAAGAAGAAACAGAAGTAAACCAGGCAGGGAAAAAATAGAACCCTAGTGCAACAACAAACCCTAATGTAGAAAAACCAAGAGAAGTGCACATAGAGGGTCAATAGAACGAAGAAGAAAATGAAAATACACAATCCAATAAACCAGACACCGCAAAAAAACCTAGAGCAGAATAACCCTCAGAGGTTAAGAATGGTAGCGATGAAGAAACCCAAGAAGAAGCAACAACAGGGCCATCAAAGAAAAGGGAAGCAGTGATTACAGTGTGCACATAGTAGTAGGTTGAGTTGTAAGTGCCCCACCTTCTAGATTCTATCATAGTTGTAGAATATATGTTGGGGTTTGTTCCTAAGTTGAGATACATAGATCATTATATGACGGAGGTAGCCAAGTTTCCAAAGCTTGCACAAGAGGTTTATATGGAAAACAAAGGGTCAACTTCGATAAGAATTCCAATACTAGATCCCAAACAATGGATCACATGGATTTATAACACCGACATTATGAATTTATTAGAGATCCCACACTTTGGCAGGGGGAAGGATGTCAATGCCTACATCAAAAAAATATTGGCACGAGTTCATGGAGGGTTTTGTGGATGGAAAGACCCGTCCCCATTGATGCATATTTAATTGCTAAGATCACAGGGCTACCAACTAATGGAATGAAACCATAATATTTTTTTGATGATAAGACAAAAGAAAAGGAAATTCAAAAGGAGGTCAAAGCACAATTTGGCACTGACAATGGAATCATAGGTATGATAATCAGGAATATAAATGACTCAACAACCCGATTTGAAATGAAATTGATGGTCTGCAAGTTATTACAAAAGTTTTGCAAGGAAGAGGCACATGTCGTGGTGGTCGCAGTAGCCACACAATGCACAAAAGGGACAGTTCTTAGTTGGGCAATGTGTTTTCTCAAACTATTCTTAGAAGACTGCAAATATGTGCACGATGCTGGAACATAGTTCCACTACTCTTGGTTATTCATTTCGATATCCTTCGAGGCATGGGAAAACCAAAATTGTCAGCATTTTGTAACAGAAGAGGAAAGTGTCAGCAAGATATGAAACCTTGTGACACAACACCGATCCTAAGCAGAGGAAGGCCAACTCAAGTAGTTTTTTCATGTACATATAGGATGTATAGGAGAAAATTGCAGATACATGGAGGATTTCACCTAAGGTGGTAAAGGAAAATGAGGGGATTTCCAAATTCAAGGCATCCATACACAACATATGAATACAATCCTGAAGAGACCTTAACATGACCTAGTTAAAGATGCAGTATTGCATCACAATCGAAGAAGTCCAATGGGTAATAGCAGAATGGCCATATAAATGGAAGGTACCTGTAGCTAGAAAGAAAGGAGAAAAGGGAAAGGAACAAGAAAAATATTCCACAGCAAAGAAATCCAGTAGCCCAACATCTAATACCAGAAAAGCCTCATAGTGCACAGAAAGTGTGACAACAATCAAGAAGCTAAGAAAGAAGGAAACAATACCAAGGGCCTCAGTGCTAGGAACTGAGTGCACAAACAGAACAAATGGGGGAGTGAAGAAGAAATATGATATCCCAACACATGAGACAAGGACTAGAAACATACTAGAGGTAAATAAACTTGTGCAAATAGAAACACAACCAAAGAGTAAATCAACCATGTAGATAGAAGAAAAGAGGAAGAAGATGAAAGCGCAGAAGAAGCCCCTTCAACTCACCATAACTGAAGACAATGTAGAGTTAGTAGCATATAAGGTGTAAGACTGAGGAGAAGAAGCACTCAACGTCACATAGTCACAAAGAGAATAAATTATAAAAAAAATGATGGAGGTCAAGGAGACTTTGGAAAGCCTCCATATTAATGTCACACGGAATAAAGGAATAGAACAACATAAAGACTTAGTGAAGTAGACACAAACTCTAGAATAAATAGGGACAATACAAATAATGGTAATGGGAAGTAGCATTTTCCAGACCACTCAGGATATGCTACATATTGATCAGGGAACAATGCAGAAGCAACTAAAGGAAATAGAACAATTGGACTTGGTTGTGTCCAAGATTCCAACCAAAGAGTTGTATAAGTTACAGATGAGTGTTTCACAAGAAGTACAATCAAGGGCTAGGATAGATGCAACAAACTTGGAGAAAACCAAGGAAGAGAAGGAGATATTAGAGATAGCTCTCAAATAAGTGCAGATCGAGTGAGATGAAAATAAACAATGCTTAGAGAAGTTAGAACAAAGACTTGAAGAAGTCTTTCAAACTATTCTAGACAATGCACTAGCAGAAGAGCTCAACATAAAAGAAAAGATACAAAGGATATCATAGATGATGGATAGTTATAAGAAGGATATAATAGAGTTCACTCAGAAGCTGACACCAACTACCCTTCGAAAGGTCAGAATAGAGAGGGAGAAACATGAAACATAATACACAGATATCATCGTGTGGGAGGTGAAAGAATTAGTACAACTCTATGAAAATGTCGTGCGTATATGGACGAGCCCGGAGGAAGATGAAGGGATCCAATAGTTGGATAAGAGGGAAGAAAAAGTGAACACTTCAGTTCAAGATTCTAAAGGAAAGTCAGAAGTCAATGCTCATATCAGAGAGAATGAAGTCCACACAAGAAATGAAAAATTTGCAAGCAGAGTTGAAGACAATACAAGGAGAAAAACAGAGAAGACAAACTCAGTTGGAGCCACTACAACAAGAAGCAGAGAAAATGATAGTAGAGTTGGAAATAGAGAAAGGAAGACTAGAATAGGCACACTCATAAAGTATATAAGTGACAAAGGAGCACATAACAATGAAGGTGGTGGATATCCTCATAAGAAAGAGTGTGCAGGTGAAGACATAAGTCGATGAACTAACAAAGAAGTTATATGCATCGGAGAAATTGGTGTAGGAGGCACACACACTCTGATTGGCTTGGGATGAGCCACAACTTAGTGTTGGGGACCTGTTGGAGCAGGCTATTTTGGGAGAAAATTTCAAGGAAAGAGAGAAACAAACAAGGAAGAATGGACCAAGGAAGCAACTCGTGGCGGGAAAAAAGGAAAATCAAGGCAACAAAATTGTGGATTAGCATGTGAAGGCGGTTAGAATGTGGACAAGTTGAGTCCACTTAGAATTAGGGTTTTGGTAGTTGATTTGAATTTATGCAGGAACGCAACATAATACACAAATAACCATGAATACAAATATGTAGCAGAAATTACACTTAATTTCATTAATATCAAAGAACTGAAATTTGTTTACAGACATAATAGAAATAAACTAGCTAGGGCATTGGTAGCTTATCTCTGAGAAGATATGTGGCAGCTATAGGCCTCTGAAATTTTTGTTACAATGAGGCTCGAAGGACTATATATTATTGAGAAAAAATGGAAACCCTAAACATCCAAAACCCTAACCCTAGGAGATGAAATGCCAGAATATGGGCCACGTCGGGGTAAATTGGTACATAAATTTCTCGGGGTCATAACTTTGACATACTATCTCCGTTTGATGCATATGATACATCGTTAGAAATATATATCCGAGGACTACAAATAATGACAACGAATATCATATTTTAAAATGGATTAATATTCGCTGACTAGTTGATGCCTAAAAAGCGTCGTTTAGGGCCTCAATATGGCTCCGGAAGTTTAGGACCTGAAAAAACTACCAAAAATAGTAAAATCTGCTACAATTAAGGAAACTAAAAAATTGAAAGAAACAATGGTGGGGGTCCAAGTGGAATATACGGGTGGCCACCAATATCCACCAGGAGCATTCCTCCCCCCTTAGTAAGCAATGGTCCCCATTACATTGAGTTCCTCCATGAGATGAGGAAACTTCTGCTGAACTTGGTCCCTAGTGAGCCACTTTCCTTGGTGAAGGAGTTGGCCTTCTTTGACAACTTGATATATTTGGATCCTGTGTTGGAGGTTTGTCTTGATCTGTGTCCATAATCTGATCAGTTTTGGCTTGTTCCATGCATTATAGGTTTAACTATGTTGGTGTGAGTTGTTCTACCATGTCGAATGTGTCCAGTAGAGATGGAAAGTAAGACCGAAGGCGATTCACATTTAAAACTAGGTGCAGACCAAGGAATGGTGGGATAATGATCTCAAATTCATTGTCCTCTATAGACTTGGTGATGGTTTATGGCTCATATCAGAGCGGGTGAATCTTTTGGTGCGGTCCAGCAAGGTGCTCCTTCTGCAAATGTAGCCACACTTTGTCACCCAACTGGAAGTTGTGTTGCACCTAATGTTGATCATGTTGTTGCGTACTTAGAATTGGCTCTATCCAATATGTCATGAACCTGTTGGTGAATGTGTTGAATGCACTCAATGAAGCTGTTCTCCTTGGCAGCTTTAGATTGAACATGAGTCGAATTAGCTTGAGTAGCTACAAATGGTATGGCTATGTCAATGGAACATAATGGATGGAAACCCAAGCCCACATGAAAGGGGTTGTGGACGGTTGAGTTGTGGAGGGCCCAGTTATAGCTCTGTTGTACATAAGGGAGGCTCTCATCCCATGTCATGGGTGCTTTGAGTTGTACATGCACAAAATGTGTATGATCATCCTATGGATGACCTCTGTCTGACCATCAGTTTGGGGATGGAAAGATGTGGACTTGGTGAGCTTGGTGTCCAGCATTGACCAAAGGCTGGACCAAAATGTACTGAGGAACCTGTTGTCCAGATCTGAGATGAGAGACTGTGGGATCCCAAAGTGTACCCACACTCGTTGAAAGAAGAGTTTAGTAGTGCATTATGTTGTGATATTCTTCTTCCAAACTTCCATAATGGCCATCTTCGAGAATATGTAGACGACCACTAAAACACAACCATTGTCATGCTTAGTAGGAAACAGAGTATAGAGGCCTTGCTTCTTGATGGTCATTTTGGAAAAGGCATAGGCAGTGCAGGATCTGATGTACTTCTCGACATCTTGACGAAGGTTTGGCTAATAGAAACACTTTTGTAGTACTGCCACTTTTTTCTCAATCCCAAAATGCCCAGTGACCCAACTATAGTGCCCCAAACCATCTTGGCACGCACGCTTGAAGGAACACAAAGGTGTCCCAGGTGACATAGTAGTGCATCCTGGAGGTGAAAATTTGGAACTCAGTTACCCTCCAAGAGCGTCTTGTATGTGTGGCCGAAATCTGGATCACTCTTGTAGAGAAGTAGCCAATCAGAAGTCTTGTGCCCATAAGAGTTGAGCATGGTGGTTATCGCCACGATTGGTGGTCGGTTGAGGTAGTCTGCAGCATTATTGGTGCTGCCCTTCTTGTACTTGATGTTCAAATGAAGCTCTTGTAGATATGTGGACCACTTCTGATGGCGATTGTTCTACAAATTCCCTTGTGTCTGTATGAACTGTAGGGGTTGATGGTCTATGTGGATGATCGTTTCCTTCCCCAAAATGTAATTCTTCCACTGTTGGCAAGCCTGCATAATGGAATATATTTATTTGTCATAAGTGGGATACTTTCAGACTATGTCAGACAATGTTGCACTATGATATGCCAATGGATGTCCCTGTTGAGTAATAACTTCCCCAATAGCATAGTCAGAGGCATCTATCTTGATCTCAAATGGTTGTTGCAAGTTTGGTAATGTGAGCACTGGGGCACAACAGAGGTGATGTTTCAATTATACGAACGCCTTCTGTTGAGATTCTGACCAAAATAGTTTTTCTTTCTCTCCTCCCTTGGTGACTTGACTCAAGGGCCAAGTGATATTAGAGAATCCCAACATGAACCTGTGGTAGAAATTAGCAAGACCCAGAAATTTGCAAAGCTTTGTTAGAGTGGTTGGGACTGGCCAATATTGGATGAATTGGATCTTGGTTGGATCCACATTGTTGTGGGGTATTCTACCCTACGGACTAATAAGCTAGGGCTCTAAACTTATACGCAGAAAATGACCCTTAAGACTTAACTTTTGACCTTCTACCCGAATCTGATGTGGGTATTCTACCCTACTTGACTAATAAGCTAGGGCTCTAAACTTATATCAGCAGAAAATGACCCTAAGACTTAACTTTGACCTTCTAACTAATCGAAACCCCCTTCTTCACATTGCATACAAGAGAGAAGAATAAACCAACCTTTTTTCCTGTGGATGGTTGAAGTAGATCCTCCGCTGAGTTTCTTGTCCTTTTGCTGCTGTTGCTCCTTTCACAAAGCTTCCTGTAATCAAACAGGTAGCATGCATGCATAGTATTGATCTATTATAGGGTTAGAGATAAACACAAATCAAATAACATAGATGAGACTCATGTATATGGGACGGGAAAAAGTATCTTTTATTAGCTCAATATGAACCAACTTACAATGATTTCGAGGTTTGGCCACCGCCCACCCATCCCCATCCCTGGTTCTCCTCTCTTTGTCCTCCAACCCACAGCTTCTTTGAGTTTCTCCTAAAGCTTGAGGCAAAGCCAAAGGGTTGGGACAAAATGGTTTCGACAATTGGCGCAGTTCCTTACTATGATTTTCTCCTCGACTAGTACCCTACCCTCCTTATAGGCTAGGGAAGAGCTAGGTTTTAGCTCTAACTATCCGCCATGCATGGTTGAGAGTTTCAATTAACTCACCCAAAAGCCCCCGAAGTCTCACGTAAACTTCCCTCATTTTTTTGCATTGTTAGGTACTCATGGGCTGTTTTAGGCTAGCTCATGAGCACCAAGTGCAAGAAGAGGACAAGAAAGGGATGCCCGCTACTTCGAGTAGTTAGGCCGGCTGCTTGTTTTTAAGTGGTTTTTGAGGAATTACTCAGCAAGGCTTTGGCTAGGAAGAGGCATGAGTTGGCCTGATGCCAGGTAAACCTGTATGGTGCATTTTAGGGTTATAACACACATGCACCCCATACTCATCAATAATGTATCCCAGATACTGAACTTGGGTCATGCCAAAAGTGAACTTCTCCAAATTGGCACACAACTTGTGTTTACATAGTGTTTGGAGGACCTGTCGAATGTGGTGGAGGTGCTCTTCCCAAGTCTAGTTGAAGATCAGGATGTCATCCAAGTAAACTACTACAAATGAGTTGGTGAATGGTCATAAGATGCCATCCATCAGCATCATGAAGGTTGCGGGAGAATTCGTCAACTTGAAAGGCATGACCAGGAATTTGAAAAGGCCCTCCTTGTCTTTGAAGGAAGTCTTCCACACATCGGACGGTTCGATTGGTACTTGGTGATACCCATAATTCAAGTCGATCTTGCTAAAATATTTCACCCCTTTGAGTTTGTCTAGAAGGTCATCAATCTGTGGGATCGGGTACCTATTCTAGAAAGCGATCTTGTTCAGCGGTCAATAGTCAATACAAAATCTCCAAGTCCCATCCTTCTTCTACACCAACACGATCGAGCTCCCAGAGGGTGATGAACTTGGCCAGATGTGAAATTTTTTCATTAACTCCTAAATATTTCTCTTAACTTTATCATTCTCTAGAGCAGAGTGCTGATAGATCGGTCCATTGGGCATTGACACACCTGAGGTCAAATTGATGGGGTGCTTGACTTGACAGTGCAGAGTCACCCTTGCGGGTGAGGTGAATATGTCTCGGTACTCCTCCACAACCTTGTCCATTTGTTTTTGTTGTGCGGAGGAGCCCTTTTTGGAGGTCGTGGCCACAATCTTCTTCTTTCTTTGAGGGTGGATCATCAGGAAAATAAATTTCTTGGTTTTGGAAATGAGCTTACTGCATTGTTTTGCAGTAACCAAAGAGATAACACTAGGCGATGGTACCTCTGGTATCTTGTACAACTTATTTTTCAAGGTAACAATAACAACGTGAGGTCAGGACACATACACAACATGTCGCTTACATAAGTATGGTTGGCCTAATAATACATCACAAAAACTAAGAGGAGAAATGTTACATATTACCTCATCGGTGAAGGGATTGATGTTGTAGGGAAGGCGACATTGTTGGATGACATGGAGATACCGTACTTGGTGAAGCCATTAGATGGTGTGTTGTGGTTGACAATCCCAAGCACTTCACGACCTCTGCTGAAATGAGATTCTTTTGGCTCCCACTATCGACAATCAACTATAGCGGGGAACCCTTTACCCATATCTAGGAGTGGAAGAGATGCTCGTCCTCATATAGATATTTCGGTTCTTCCTTTTGGATCTTCATGGTGGAAATGGTGGCATTGGGCTCTACACTGATAATCTTCTTCCCTCTATCATTCCCCATCTTGGGTTCTAATTTAGCATCAGAGAATGCATCTGATTTAGAATCCCTCATCTCGGCCACTAGTAACTGTTTGGCCCGACACTCACTTGTGTTGTGAGTGGAGCTCTTATGGAACTCACACCACTTTCCAATGTCCTTCTTCATCTTTGCGGTGTTTTTCTTTGCTTGTGGCTTTGGCAAGTTGTCTTGAGCTGCCATGACTTGGATTTTTCCTTTGTTCTACGGTTTGGGGGCACCTTTCGCTTTCTTTTGATTCGTAGATCCAAAGTATCTCTTCTTATGTTTGAATTTTTGCTCAATCTTGGCAGCATACCGGTATGTCATACCAAGCGAGGAGATATCAAGGAACTTCATTTACTCCTGAATTTATCTGTGTAGACAATTGCAGTACTTCATCACCAAATGTTTCTCTGAATCTTTGATACCCAACTTTGTGTGCAGGGTATGGAATAGATTTGTCATCTCATGCACATCTTGATCCCTTTGTTGTCACAACATAGTCCATTGTATGTACTTGTCCTCGTAGCTCCCCATGGGACAATATTGTTCCTTGATGGCATCTTGGAAAAAATTCCAAGTGGGTATGACCTAGAACAGAGAGGGTTCCTCCTCGTAATTTTTCTCACAATAGGTTTCCCACCAGTCCTTAACATGGGGGGTAGCTTTGAGCAGTGAAAAAATAATCTTCTCCCGGTTGGAAAAGTCATGAATCGAGAAATATCCTTCTAAGAGATTCAACCATCTATCTATGGCATATGCATCTATTTGACCATAAAATATGGGAATGTCAAAGTTTACTTGTACCTTAAAAGGGGTTGCGCCTCGAGAGTGGTTGTTGGATGCATATGCGCCACCAGTGGGAAATTGTTGAAGGATCTAGGCAAAGTTATCGATCATCGCATTCCTTTGTTTTTCAAGGGTCTCCTCGAGAAATATTTTGATAGGATATCCTGCTCCATTGTATTTATTTTCATCCCCCATGGGCAGGCGTCAAGGTTTGCGAGGTTGATGTTGCAAAGGTTCAACCAGATTGAGCCCTAACTCCTTATACCCCGACCTCATTGGGGACATGCAAAGAAGGATCGAGAAACAGAAGACTGTTATGATTCCACTCATACGAATTTATGCAGGAATGCAACATAATACACAAATAACCATGAATACAAATATGTAGTGGAAATAACACTTCATTTCATTAATATCAAAGAACTAAAATTTGTTTACAGACAGAATATAAATAAACTAGCTAGGGCGTTGGTAGCTTATCTCTGAGAAGAGATGTGGTAGCTATAGGCCTTTGAAATCTATGTTACAATGAGTCTCTAAGGCCTATATATTATTGAGAAACAATGGAAACCCTAAACATCCAAAAACCTAACCCTGGGAGATGAAATGCCAGAATATGGGCCATGTCGAGGTAAATTGGTACATCAATTTCCTAGGGTCGCAACTTTGGCATACTATCTCTGTTTGACACATATCATACATCGTTAGAAATATCTATATGACTAAAACTAATGAAAATGAATATCATGGTTTGAAATATTTTAATATTTGTCGATCGGTTGATGCCCAAAAAATGTCATTTAGGGCCTCAAAATGGCTCTGAAAGTTCAGGACCCGAAAAACTGCCAAAAGTAGTAAAATATGCTACAATTAAGGAAACTAAAAAACTAAAAGAAACAATGGTGGGGGTCCAAGTGGAATAATTGGGTGGCCACCAATATCCACCTGGATCAGTAGTCAATGTAAAGGGCTTTTACCCACCTTTTTTATAAATATGATGTATAAGGTAGATAGGAGGTGTCAATCACTTGAGAACTTATGTATTACCTTGGAGAACCTTTTTGAGTCTTGAGTATTTGATATGTTTTGAGTCAAAGTATCAGTTTTGGTTGGATATATGAGGAGATAATGGAGACTTATTGAGTATAACAGAGGGTCAGGTCACAATCTGTGGAGCTTGGTGCGACGCTTTTCATCCTCACCATTTCTATACTTTTGATGTAATACACGTAGTGCATGACGTTTTGATGAAGAATAATAAATAAGAAGAAGATCTTTGTGGATGTAGCCCAAGGGGGTGAACCATGGTAAATTTGGTTTCTTCATGTATGTTTTCCTTATCTGTTGCTTTGAATTGAATTAATGAATGAAGATATGAATATGTTAAGGTTAATTTACAACGCACATGTTATTTCATGAAGAATGATTATTAAGGGTTAAATGAATGGTAGAAATAATGAATGTTGGTATGGTAGAATGCATGTTAAAATAGAAGAGGTCTAATATGCCTAACAATCCCATGAGTTCCATCCCTTCCATGATTGCAGACACTTGGGTCATGCAATCACCCATAAGCCATCTCGGGTGAGACTGCGTTGTGCACTCTTTGCACAGCTTTCTGAGGTTTTGTTGGAGAACTAAGGTAGAAACTGGGTCAGCCCATATATCCAACATACATTCTTGATAGAGGCATGTGTTGGTTATTTTGGATATTTAGTTTAGAGGTGTCCTTGGTATATGATCCATGTGAGAGGATATGGTTGAGTATCAGTGACAGTGACAGGTTGGACAGGTTGTATACAGTGAAAGGTTTATAGTTATAGGTTGGATATAGTGAGAGGTCGACAGTGATAGTGGCAGTGATTATGGTAGTGATTGTGGTAGTGACAGTTGGTATACACTTATATTTCAGGGTGGCAGGACGGGGCAAGGAAAGGGGGTTTTATCCTCCTTCTGGTTGGTGCTGGAGAACACAGGGAGTTGGAGCTTCCTTCAGGTTGGAGCCTGAAAATTAGGGGGTTGGAGCCTAAGAATTATGGGGTTGTAGCCTCCTTATGGTTGGATATAGAGAATTCAGGGAGTTTTAGCTTCCTTCAGGTTGCTGCCTGTAAATAAGGGGGTTAGTGCCTCCTTCCAGTTGGTGCTTCCAATGAATGTAATATTTGATATATAAGAAAGAATTACGCGGTTTTCTCCCAGTTTTGTTTCCATGTAAATTTTTGTGTACTGTGTACTTGATGTGATGTTGCTTATTATGTTTATATGCTCTTGATATATTGATGATACACTACTGATAAAGTTGACATATATATTGTGGTTAAAAGCAATAAAAAGTTCTCATATTAATTCACCCCCCCTCTTAATACTCCAACAGTACTAGACAATTAAAGTTGTATAAATCTAAAGTGACTAGGGATAGAATGAAAAAATACTTAGTTAATAAAAAAACCACATTGAAAATGGACTCAAAATAAAAAAAAAGTGTGTTTGTTTGAAAGTCGAAATCATGATGAAAATGGATCTCCTTAGCGTTGATGTGATAGATGATGTTCGAAAAGTGATGTGGTACTACTAACATCATGTATTGATATATGGAACTTGGTCAGATTTCTCCATGGAAATCCATAGCTTCTACGTGATGAGTTTCGGCGTTGTCTAACTGTTCTACGAAATGGATTTTTTCGTCGGAATCGAACGATACAAATTTGCATGAAATCACTACTTTTTATTGATTAAAATCCATTTCTCAATGTAGAAATGGATTAAGCATGCTGAAAAACCCTTGGGGCACTCATATTATACAAAAATAATCACTCAATTTGCGGATCTAAAAATTTCTCGCCAAATTTTGGGAAAATGTCCTTGGAAAATATTGTTTCGAAAAGAATAATTTTGTACAATGTTTATAATATGGCATGAGGTTCTCCTTGTTTTTTGGGCGGTTGTTTCTCCCAAAACAATTGGGGTTGTGCAAACAGATCCTTTGGCGAAGGTAAAAGCAATGTGAAAAGAACGTTACCCAAGATTGTGTCAACGCGGGTATTTCTTCTTGTCGCTCAAATATTCTGAATGAGTTGGATACTTCCTCATGTATGTTTGAATTTTTGATAGATGGGTGAGAGATTGATATACAAACTCTTCCAAGATTAACCTGGGGGGAAATTCTAAACATAAACAATAATGGGATAAATCGGGCATTGGGAGCATGGATGGAAGTTGACATAAAATTGATCTTTAAAAGGTAATTTAACTAATGTGATTAACACTCCAATCTATTCATTATCAAACACACAGTCTAAGTGTTTTATGTTTTGGTCTTTTATGGGAATATTTTCCAAGGATATTTATCTGAAATCCAACGAAAAATTGTTGGATCTGCATATTTGAGTGCTTATTTATGTATAATTTGAGTGCGTCGAGGTTGTTTTGGCACATTGAGTCCATTTATGCATTCATAAATGAAATTTAAACAACAAAAAAATGTGATTTCATGCAGAATTATGTCATCGAATTTCGACGAAAAAAGCCAAAACGTAGAATAGTTAGAAAACGTCAGTATCAAATGGTTTTGAATTATGTAAAAGTAAAATGTTTATCAATTTAATTATAAACATCAAATTTGACTGGTGGTATTGATTTGAAATTCCAACCTTGATTTGAATATAGGAAAATAAGGAGGGATAGGATTTTGAATATATAGCTTTTGTTGACTTTCATCAACTACAGTGTGTCAAACTCCTTCCCTTTTGTGATTATTTTTTTAATTCCTTCGTCAATGAGTCATTTGTGCACTCTTTTAAGAAATTTTTCAATCTTTCCCTATTTTTTTAGGGTTCATTTTTGCCAAGCTTTCAAACAAGTCACTTTTCACCTAGGGTCGAGTCACTTCCAATTTCCAAACTTGAATTTTCACTTCGGCTTTTATTTCTTTTGGGGGATTTCTTAGATCCCTTCTCGGCTTTGTTTTCAAACCATCATAAAAACACCATGGAGATTGATTTTAAGTGATTTTCATCCCTTTTCCATCATTCCCTCTATAAAATGCATCTTAACAACTGGTCTAGAAAAGCATCCTGATACAAATCTTTAATCTACATCTTGAACGTATGAGTTGCGACAACTTTTCATATGTACCTCACATCATAGCAATTCAACCTCTTGTTATCCCTCTAGATGTGGATTTTTGTCCCATCATAAACCTAAATTTCTATACATCATAGCTAAAGCAGTTGGTACCCATATTTGTGTTAGTTAATATTGTTGCTAAACCAACCACCTTCACCTACAAAATCCAACTAAGTAGAAGGATGCTTATGATTAATGGCACTTTATTTTCATGCTACCTTAGAAACCATACCAAAAAACCATGTGGAAATCCTCCTAATACATACCTCCTAAATATAATATTCTACTTTTCCAACAATATTTAAAATCATAACTATTGGGCAGTTACTTACTTTCGTTACCCACAATCCTTAAATAAAGGAAAAGGAATCAGGGCCATAAAGAAAGAGAGTTATTGCTTGACAAAGTCACTAACCATACCTAATGAGAAATTTCCCTTTCTTGTCATGAGGTAGACCTCCACTCTCTATAATAAAGTACCATGGTTCAAGAGTATTTGCTTCCAACATATTTAGTTGTACCAAGAATTATAGCCGACAATCAACCAATGGCCAATTCATCACTCTTGGGATAACACTACCACTACGTACAACACAATTTATCAATCCATCAATGTGAACAATCAAATTTTGTGCATGAGACCACCCCATCACCTATACTTTTAAGAGACAAGTGCATACATTTGTTTGGATTTCATTTTTGAAATTCATTAAGAGGAAAAATATGTCTCTATCATTGATAGAATATTGAATTCATATCAAGGATAACTTTATGATGGGATGGTTATATAACTATTGAAGTGGAAGGTATAGGTCATGTAGCTAAGTACGTGAAACATGCATTCCTATTTTATTAAATACATGGGGTAGAGGAATTTTTTATAGCACCTGTAGTCATAGTGCATAATGACACATTGTTATAGAATCTTATCAAGAAAATAAGCCAATATGAATCATGTTAAAATTCGTCCCTTTAGAGATGACAATAAAGGGTGGAGGCTACCTATGCAAGACAACATATTGTTAGCTTTTAATTTATATCATGCAATGGTTTTCACATGTCTTTGATCCTGTATGTATTCCTATCCACTCATATTTTCTCTCTCATGCGCTTTCCTGCATTTTCATGTCTATGACCCTTTTCCTCTTTCTACTGATTGCATTAACTCTCTTATTTTTCTTTACACAATTTTTCCATTATGAGGTAATTGTGCTTATTCGACCCTTTTCCTCTTTCTATTGATTTCATTAACTCTGTTCTTTTTCTTTACACAACCTTTCCATTGTGAGGTAATTGTTCTTACATTTTCTTGTGACAGGGTTGATGTTTGTGTTTTTTTTTTCAACCTTACTTTCCTACAAAGACCGATTCTACTAAACCATCCAAGTTAAGAGTCCATTGTTGGAAGATACAAGCTTGATGAAATATGTATTGTTGGAAGCTACAAGCTTGATGAAATAAATATGAGGAATATATAAACCCAGATAGATTTTAAAATTATGTCTCATGTGAACTGAACCAAGAAAAATAAAAAGAAAAAGAAACAAAAGGAGAATGAGATATTGAACCAAATAGTGTTGGATTGTAAAGCTTAACCTCACGAACTAATGGAAAGGGATGTGAAGCTACTTTGAAGTTGTCATTGATGAGGTTACACTCCTTTCTTATTGATGGCATATAATTGGAGAAATTTTCTTAATTATGTAATCATGGTCCATGCTTCTTAATTATGTGGATAGGCTTATGTAGATGTCCTATCTCTTTTACTGGATCTTGGACTGGTTATTACACTATTCTAGATCGTTTACTGGCCTAGCTCTTGTCCTATCCTTTTATTAGTCTAACTCTTGTATAAGCTCTTGTACTAGCTCTTGTCTTACCTAATCCAGCTCCAAGCATGTATAGGCATAGACATGATCATTTGTAGGAAGGAAGGACACATCCAATAGTTGAAATATCTATTTCAAGCCTATTTCTTACCTATTTCAAGCTTGTTTCTTACCTATTTCAAGCCTCATCTTACCAGTGTCAAGCACTATTTAAATATTTTTTTATTAACTATCTTACTTATTGCATATTAAAGCCTATCAAATTTCAATAAATTCGAGTCTTATCCTATGAGTCTTAGGCCCTATTTCAAGCCCTATCCTACTAGTTTTAAGCCTTTCCATATCCTTTAATTGGGACTTGAAGGTGTTCATTTTGACTTGTCTATATTCATTCATTCATTTAGCTACTCCTGGGTGCATGCCATCATCTCATTAAGTAGCATCAACAAAAGTGGCATGGAATCAAGCTCATTCCTATCTGTTGATTCAATACCAAAAGCATAGTAAGCATCTGAGACTCTTGTGGAATAATAGGACCAAGGGACTGTTGGACATTGGGTTCAACACTTCTTGGGAGTTTCACGACATGGGTTAACCCCCTCTCATGGATCCTAACTTTGGTAATTGTGGAAAAGATTAATTCTTGTGGGTTTTGGTCTAACGATAATCATAGTCCAAAAAATGGTATCAGAGCAACATGTCTCAATTTCGAAACTTTCTCAACATGTTCTCGGGGGGGATTGTTGGACATTGGGTTCAACACTTCTCGCAAGTTTCACGACATGGGTTAACCCCCTCTCGTTGATCCTAACTCTGGTGATTGTGGAAAATATTAACTCCTATGGGTTTCGGTCTAATGAAAATCATAGTCCAACAGAGACAACAATGCCATGCTAGGCCATTGTCACTATTGAATATCATATAT
Organism: Picea sitchensis; assembly: GCA_010110895.2. Taxonomy (NCBI): domain Eukaryota; kingdom Viridiplantae; phylum Streptophyta; class Pinopsida; order Pinales; family Pinaceae; genus Picea; species Picea sitchensis. The sequence continues at coordinate 27,832 of SNQJ01S0031570.1, read as the reverse complement.
AAATATTTTTCCCATTCAGATATCCTATAATTAGACATGAGAATAGATGGATCAACCCCTTAGGTTGAATGGATAACTTATATCGACTTAAATCCTCACTTATACATGTCTCAAATATGGAACTAGACATGAGAATAGAGGGACTAACCCCCTAGGTTGACTAACTAACTTATATCAACTTGCATCTTCAATGGTATGTGTCTCAAATATGTTTGTTTCTTAAATATACTATCTGACTTCTAAAATTCCAATCCTTTCATTCAAACTAACCTATCCGAATCAATAAAACAACAAACCCCATAGACAAATTTGAAACAAACCACTCAAAATGACACCTTTCATTCAAGTTTTTGTCATTTAGTCGTTGATGCTTGATGACGACTATTTAATGTATCTTGTGGTTAACATAGATAATGATGGGTGTTGTTGAGGCCTAATAGACAAGAGGAATGGTAAAATATATTGAAGGATTAATGTCTAAGAATAATTGAATGTTTAATGGATTACCAATACGAGATATTAAGAGGTGCAAATGCACCCATACATTGATGATAAGTAACACGAACATGCTTAATGTTTTCATCTTCATCGCTATCATATGGTAGTGTATCAGCTTAATATTTTTCTTTTTCCTAGTTTGATGACTAGAGGTGCTCCTATAATCCAATGGAATTAATTTATTCATTTTGCAAATACCATTCATTTTACGGGTTCATCCCAATTGGCTTGCTAGAAGGCATGGAATGGGCTCGGTGATTAACTATGAAAAATAAAATTCGAAGTTTGAAAAACTTGCATTGTCTGGCAAATTAAAAATCCGTTGTGACATTTAATTAACTTTCAGTTTGAGACAATTAAAAATAAAATTTAAAGTGTGACAGTAAGAAACTTGCATTGTCCAACTTAATCAAAAACATATTTTGCAAATCCATGAAAGTCTTATCTAATCATCAATGCCAATGTATTGAGGATTGCACCTCAAAATGTCTTTATATTTGGTTGAGTTCCACAATTTTTGAAATGGACTTTAGTTGTATATCTAATTCATGTTATCGCTTTTAATTAAGAGTTGTCTAAAGTCTTAAGAAGTGCAAGACTAAGACTAAATTTAACACAATATGGGGAAGTAAGATTTTAGTTAAACTTTTAGATAAGATGTGGAAATAAGCTTTCAGTAAGAAAATAATTTTAATAATGAGTGTTACAATAGTATCTATTTCATTAAAGTTTCTTGTTAAAGAGTTGGGTTATTTACTAATTTTTTCATTTGTTAATAAAAATAGTTAAGATGAATATAGGTTAGTAGATAAAAAAAAAGTTTAAAATTATGTCAAATACAATTGTTTGATATAAAAAAGTAATAAATAGATTCACATAACAAGGAGGAACTACTGTAATATGAGGCTAGTCCCTTTGTCTTTTACGCAATGGAAAAAATAAAAGTGAAGTCATCTATAATTTAATCGTCTCTAAATTAAATAAAAAAAAAATGCCATATATGGTAGTGTTTCACCTTTGCCACCACATATCACATAAACACCCTCATAGTTGAATAGAGACCAAAAGCTCATAATTAACCCTCATATTTTGAACTAATTGGGTAGTTAATCCAACTATCACATCCAAATGATGAGAAATCACTTCGTTCCCAAAACAGTCTATTATTTCCACATTTTACTTTTCTTCATAACTATATAGAACAAAGAAAATTTCTCCAACCCTTTCTCAAAGATGTTAAGTCACCTTCTTCAACTCAATTAAATATCCCAAGGAACCAACTACATGCTCATTGTCCCACTTCTTGGGTAGTAGGATACCTAAAACAACCTCAATGTGAAGAAGAGGATGAACAACATGGGTTATTTCCTCCTTAAGGTTCATCCTTTTTCTATAACAAACTTCATCATGTATCAAACTCTTCATTTATTTTGGCACCATTTCATTGGATCCCTAGGATCCACTACATACTCCTAGGAAGCAATCCACCTTATGAAATTATGTCAATGAAAATAAGGTGGAAAGTGGTTGCTAAGGTCACTACCAGCAACTATGCCAACGTCCCATCTACAATCCACTAAGTCACATGAATCCACTAAAATACTACCATACCTTGGGCTCAAATACATTAAAGGATGTATGTTCAAATGGATTCTACCATCACCTTCAATCAACAATATTTCCATCCCCAAGTCATCTAACCATTCTTCCTTCCCAAGTGTACCCAAGCAGGGCTCATATTTTTCCTTGGTTACTTTACACAAAGGTTAATGTGCCTCTAGCTTGTCAACTTGGTTTGTTGTCAAGTCCAACCCATGTAACTAGAACATTCCAAAGAAACCAGTGGTTTCCTTCATGAAACATGTAACTAGTATACAAGCTTCCTTGGTCAAATCTTCATCTATCTTAATTTATCCTCTTTTGCCTATCTAAGAAAGCACACACCACTCTGGACACTACTATCACTATAGAGTATACTATGGCCTTTAACGTAGCAAACTCCCCTTCCAATGCCTTCACTAAACTACTATTCACAAAATGCTACATATAACTCCCTCTTGAATTTATGTCACAAGTTTGGCCTATCTAGGCCAACCTTTGTCCCAAAGATTTTGTCTTCTCTCCATGACCATAAAAATAATCCAATGGCTCCTCTATTTTCTTTTGCAAGGTTGTGAGTCTAGTATTCATCTTTACAACTCTGGAGAGCTTACCAATGTCATTATCCTCTTGAAAGTGAACCTATCTAAGCATCTAAAAATTCCCTTAGCACTTTAAATTTGTAACTTTACTCGAGTGATTATTGCCTCGAGTCTTTAATGTTGTACAATGTCACCTAAAACAATCACTAAAGAACTTACCAAATCTTGTGCTAACAGACCTATCTTAGTTGTCTACTACACCAAGACACATAATATTCCATGTCTAGTCTTCATTGTTAAGAACTCGGAGAAAAAAAGAGAGGATAAATTTTAACATTTCATTGTTGAAATTCTTAAAATTAGAAGAGTTTGGTAGAGATTAAAAAAAAATCAAAAAGATCTAACATAATTGGTGAGTGAATTAGCCTCCTTTTGAGCCTTTATTTTATATTTCAATAAACGTGTTCCACATTGAAATCGTTTAGGATACAACTTTCACAACACACTTCAAAGTTATCGAATACTTGAATGGTTAGAAATTAGATTTTCGAGGACACACTTCAAAGTAGAGTGGTTAGTGCTCCTGGGGGGGCAGCTCAATTGGCAAGTGCCGTGAAAATGAAGTTCCATGAGGTTTCGAGTTCAACTCCCCCCGAATTACCTTGTGTGCCACCTAAGGGGCATCGTGGGCACACCTGGAGGTTATAGTGGTAGAGGTGAAGTTCCATGATACCGGAAGTCTTAACTCCCCTCAATTACCTCAGGTGCTACACCTAAGGGGCATCGGGTTACACCTGAGGTTATAGTGGTAGACATAACACGGCCAATGCAGTAACGCTGTTAATGCGTCTAACTATTAGTTGCCGATTCCCGTAAATTAAAAAAAAAAGCATACAGAGAAAGAAAAAGTAGAGTGGTTAGTAATTTCAACAAGTGTTTCATGGAAACGTAGTACCTGCTAGGTTGAATGGGAATAAATGCATTTCTACAGTGGGACTGAGCAGAGACACATGGGAAGAAACTTGAAGTACAATTGGTATCCATGCATAAGATGACTTGTGGCAGTGTGTCATAGGTCAGCCACAAGACATTTGGCTTGTGGATGACCCCCAAGTTTAATATGCGAACGAGGAGGTTTTTTCTTGGGATGTGTATAGTTCAAACATGGGACTTAGAAAAAAGGACTAGGAAGCATACACATTAACACTACTTCCTGACATCCAACATAGTTGAAGGAAAAAAAAATTAGCATTTCCGAATTAGTTTTCTTTGAAATTTATCAAAAATTAATAATTCGTTGCAACAAAGGTTCCTAGAAAAAAGGACAAAGAATCACACACATTAAACATTAAAATATAACAAACACAATTTCCTGACATCCAACATAGTATTTTATCATTCCCGAATTAGTTTTCTTTGAAATTTATCAAAAATTGATAATGTTTGTTACATATTTCTCGAGTCTATTCTATATTTTTGGAAATTTAAATGTGTTTGTCATATAGACTAGGATTGAGGATCATGTAGACCATAAAAGAAATAATTACAAGAAATAGGATTGTAGAAAGAAGAAGTGTGCCACGGTAGAGAGGAAGATATGAAAAGAAGAAATTGGAAGTTACGAGTCTTTGGTTAGAGATTTCTATTTAAAGAGGTAGAATAACTGGATTGATAAAGAAAACAAGATGTGATTAGTATAGACTTACTATGAAGTCGATGCATTTTTGTTGTTGTCGTAGACGACCATTGGAATCGTACCAAAAAGTTGTTTCCCGTCACCGATGAGCTTGTCCATTCTCTGTTGGAACCATTCTTCAATGTAGTTTCTCATGGGGGCCACGTTGATTTCATCCTTAATTTCTATGTCGAAGAGCTCATTTTCTAATTTCCTTAGATCCACAGAAATATTATGCAGAGCCTGTTCAATTTCTTCATTATCTGTCGAATAGTCCACTAGCCAGCTCTCGACCTCATCTTCACCATATTCAAGGATGTCGTAAAATGTTTCTAAGGACAACCCCTTTAAAATATCAATTTTTTCATCGAAGTCTTGTTTGGTCAAGGGAAAAGATTTGAGGATTAATTTTGGGCATTGAACCTCATTGGTACTTCCAGCTAAGTCTACTTGGGTCAGGTTTCTGAATAATTATTCTTTTTTGATATGGCTTGTTCACATGATTCGTCAATAAATTGTAGGTTCTTAACTTTCTTTTTCCAGCATGCTTTTAATTGTTTGATCCACTTTGGGGAGGGCATATCCTCTTGTCTTCTTTTCATATCTGATTTGTTGATGGAATGGTTGGAAAAAGGGGTCACCATCTGTTCACATAAATGTTCTTGATTTTTTAAATTCCTCTACAAATGTCTGTGCAAATCATTTTCCCTCTTTCTAAATGAAGCTATATTTTGTGATGTTTCCCAGGCTCTAGTAATTAACTGCATTATTTTCTTGATGTACTTCTCTACAAGGGATCTACATGATGCGAGGAGGCTGGAGGATCCTTTTAACTTGGTTGCAGGGGTAGCAGGCATGGTTTTTGCTAAAGTACTGGAAAACACTAGGGTAACAATGAAATCCTCCTCCAATTCCTTGACTCGGTTGTTTAGTATGGCATTCTCTACTTCAATTCCTCCAATGGAATCATCAAGAGCATTAGCGGTTGTGCGGTGAAATTGGGATATTTGGGACTATCGCATTTTCTTAAAGTTAATCTTTGTACGAGATTTTCCTTTATTATTTGCTACATCTCTCTTTTCAATGATTAAATTTTTAGATTGGTTGTTAAAAACAACGCTCTAGAATACGAAGGATGTTGGATTACTAAGAGGGGGGGTGAATCAGTAATAGAACAATTTAATCATTTTTAACCATATAATCCAAGTGTTACATCAATGAAGAATTATCATCCAATAACTGCAGAGTAAATAAGCAATGAAGAAATGAACAATCATACACATACACAGTACACCATTGTTTTACATGGAAACCCAAATCGGGAGAAAACCACATAATGCTTTTTCTTATATGTATTGAAGAATTACATTCATTGGAAGCACCAACTTCCTTTGTTTTCCAGCTGCAACTGGAAGGAGGCTCCAACCCCCTATTTTCTCAAACTACAACCTAAAGGAAGCTCTAACTCCCCAATATTCTGGCTACAACCAGAAGGAGGCTACAACCCCTATGTTCTCTGGCTACAACCGGAAGGTGGCTACAACCACCTGTCCTTGCCCCGTCCAATCACCCTGAAGTAGAAGTAGAATGATGGAACCACTGTCAAACTATCACTGTGATATATACTAATGTAAAACTGTACCAATAAATTTGAACCATGCATCAACCTGTACCTCAACCTGTAATCAACATGTACCATAAACAAGTGCATCAACCATGCACCAACCTGTACCAAACAACCTGTAATCAAGTTGTACCACAAACAAGTTAATCCAACCATGTACTAATTATGTACCAATCATGTTTCAACTACTCATCAACTATGACTCATCAATATGTACCAACATCATCAACTATACACCTCATGTATGTGCCAACTCATCAACTACTTGTCTCAACCATGTACTCAATATGTACCTCAAACAAAAGCCCTCATCAATTTCATCATCCAAATATGATTTTTAGCTCTATAATAGACCTGGTGTATATGATTACATTCCTGCAAACCTTCCTTAACTTTAACAACAAGAGACTAGCATTTTCATCAAACTTTTCTTTGGTCTGACATACCTAGTTTTGTATTAGTCACCAACCCTAACTTGAAGTAATCATAACTTTGTACCTATAATGTATAAATATATGAAACTGATAAACAAGGTTCTTTAGTGTGTTTTATGAAATTCCTCCAAGTGTCACTACTTGGAACCTCTCAAAAAAGTTGTTATAGAAAAAATGGCATACCTTGTTGAATTCTAGATTATTCAAGAGAGTGACATTGTAGAGCGTTCCCTACATAGAATATTTCTTGAATTGATCTGAAACTGTTATAGATGATACTATAGACTGTACCCTAACCAACACATTTGGTCTCACTAAATTTGCATCTGTTATGAATAAGTTATGACATTTTTACCTGGAGCACTTGTTTTTGACTAGTTTCAGGACTAGCCACAAACCCTATTTTCCACGAAGTGTAACTCCCAAAATACAATGATACACAAGATGAATTGTTTACCATAGATACTGGGATATGTTTTCTCAATGGAATTTCAATTTCATGGTCTGAATCATTATAGAAAAAAATTTATATCAGAAATGGTGAGATGACATGTAAATAACATACCTTAGAAAGCACCATCAAAAGAATTTATCCTTCCTTGCATTTCGGCCTTATTTTCTTCACCTTCCCTCAGAATTTCAGCTTAGATATCCTTGGTTACTTCAGACACAGATAGATATTCAATATGCTCAAGTGTTATTAAAATGAGAGAGTCTTGCCTCTTATTTATACTCTCCAAGTATATTCCTTAAAAACATCTTCTAGGCCACTGGGCCCACTTTCCTTATTTTAGGGTTAACCCACTTCTAATTTCTCCATTAAATTTATTAATGAAATAATTTATTTTGTATTCACTTGAATTATAATAAACTCATCACTTCACTTTATTATTTACCTTTTAAAGGATCTTAAACCACTTTGACTACTTTGACCTTTTGGGGCTTCTAGATGACATATGAGGGTCCTCCAACTTCGTAAGGCCATAAATCTCAAACCATGAGGATTTATGTGACATTCCACATACCACCATAAATGGAATGAAATGTACTATCCATATAGAATAGTATTACCTTCAAATATAGAAAAAATCATACCGTTATCTATCAAACAAACTTGGGTCCATTACTCAAACCTAGGTTCTCCAAATCAGATGGTCATAACTCTCTAACCGTGAGGAGTTATGTGACGTTATACATACCACCAAAAATGGCATGAAAAGCACTATCCATATAGGATATTTTCCCTAAAAAATTCATTGTCCTTCATCTCATTATTCCACAACTAAGCATGGGTCTTTTACTCCGAAAAGCGTCTTCCTGTGAGGGATTTCACCATAAGGGGACCACTTTGGAGTTCATCCATATTTACTTCTTATCAACCATGAAAAAACAATAATGATTCATATTTACATCAAACAATCTTGGGTCCATTACCCAAACCTTTGTTCTACGAGGCTTTCTTCAAGGGTTGACATCAATGACAACCAACCTTAATCAACAAAGGATTCATCTTCGTCAAAAATGTCAGTATTAGCTATTTCGAATGTGGAACTATGGTGCATTGCATCCGTAGATTAGTCAAATTTGTGCATGTGCTCAATTTCATTTTCAATTTGCATGTGCTCACTTTAAATTTTGGGTTCTTCTGCCTACCCTACAATGTTTTTTCTCTTCTTTGTCAAGGGAAGCTTGTGAGAACTATCAATTTTTGCGCGAGGAGGGTTCTTATCTCCTCCTCCGTTTGAATATTTCTAGGTTGCTTTATTACTGGGGTGGGTCGTTGAAGCGATGCTCCATTATGTCGTGCTCTTGGGAATGTTGGTCAGGGACTAGAAACTCTTCTCACTGGATCCTTTTCCCTATTGTTTGTACATTTCAGTTGCACTTTGCAATATCTCTACGTCGCAATCGTTAGAAGCATGAGTGTTTTCGTCACTGTCTCTGTCTTCAGTCAAGCGTATATGGATAAAAGAGTTGCTAAAGCCAATTGATAGTAAATGTTCTCAAAAACTTCTATTAGGGTCGAACCAATTTATCCTTTCAACATATGTTAGGTTCAAGTTCTTGAAATGGCCTACGAATTCATCAATCTTGTTGACGTTTCTACACACGAAGTCCCTGACTTTCCAGGGCAGAGGAATGAATTGTTTTTTTCTCTTTTCATGGAAAAAATGCAACCAATGGTTGTATTGCCTTGCTATTTCTATAACAAACATCTTGTCTGTTATGTGGCGTGGAAAGAAAGAAGGATTTTTCTTGGAGCCAAAGATCATTAGTACACTGTAATTTTATTTTTGTTCAAGTGTCCCCTTCCTGTCCAAAAACTTGGTTTCCTAGCCAGACATCTGGGGAGAATCCTTTCCTAACAATAAATCTTTGAAAATTGAGACAAAGTCATTAAAAACCTCATAAAAACAATGGGGGGCCTTGTGCCTCCACAAGCCTTGGTACCAGAATGTTATTGGGTTGATTTCATAGTTTTTTTGCTTGGACAGAGACAATTTTGGAAATAAACAACAATGGACTATTGAGAAAATCAAGTATGATGACTTATAAAATTTATTCGATTGTTTGAATCGTTACAGTTGGGAACAAATTTCAATGTAAATTAGCTTCCCCCAATCGAAAATGAATTGTTCCTTGACTGTGAAGTACAAAATATAAATAACTATACGGGAAATGCTTGTCGTGGATTTATGTCTCGTTATTCTTGTAAGCAACCAAGAAATTTCCCAGAATGGATTTCTAAAGGAACTGACCTGCAACTTTGTGATATCTTCAGGAACTGGTGTCAGGTATTTGAGGAACTTAGGTAAGAGGTCCAACCCGTTATCATGTTTTTCTAGGAACTGCTTGCAGTTTTGTCCTTTGAAGGTCAATGTTGGCTTCAACAATTTTAACATATTGTGAAAGACCTGAGGTGACAAAGAAATAGGAGAATGGTCAGGCAGTGGAATAATTCTTTGTCTTGAAATATACTTTTCGGTGCACCAAGAGACCACCTCCTTACATTCAAAAACCTCATGGACGTAGCTTGCATGAGCAATTCTGGAGGTCCAAATCACTTTATTCTGGGCGAAATGGGATGAATAGTAAGAGTATGCCCTGGACCACTGGAAATTCTAGTCCTAACGTCCAAAGATATTCATTGTATCTCCACTGAACTTCTGTCGAGATGCTACCATAAGTTTACAAGAACATTTATTTTCTCCAGACAATGTTTGAAATAAAGAGTTGGAAGGGATAATATGATCATGTGCAAATCTTGGTCCAATGCGTGTGAATGGGAGATCTCCTCGAGACTTTTGCTCATTAATGAAAATTTTTATGATTGTTGCATGATGCGTTGTTAGCATTAAAGACTAGTAATTGCATACATTGAAGTGCGAACATGGTGGATACGGAAATGAGCAATTAAGGATTGGAGATTTCCTGAACGGGCCAACACGATGACCTGTGTTTGAGATGAAATCTTGGTTTAATGCGTATTAATGGGATATCTCCTCAAGTGTTTCGCTCATTAATGACAATGTTGATGGTTCCTTCATGGTGAGATGTTAGCATGAAAGGTTACTAATTTCATATTAAGAAAGAAGTACGAAGGTCACGGGGATGGGAAAGAGAAATTAAGGAGTGTCTAATTATAGAAATCAGTTGGGCATGCTTCAAAATAGGGTTACAAGGCACAATCATTGGAGGTGAGGGCTCGAGGGTCAAATTGTATGTCTCAAAACTTTTTGAGTGAAAAATGCATAAAACAGAAGAGGGAATGATGCGACAGTCCAGAGGGAAATTTTTATATCTTAGAAGTCTGGGTAATGTTTGCAGGACATGGAACAAAGGAAGTGCAAATGTGAGCCAACCTATCTAGGAACTTGCAATAAAAAAGTGGCTCAAGTATGGAATAGAGAAACGACTGGGTGGATTCACCTTTGATAATATATTGAAACTTGTAATATATATCCCATTGCATGGAAAGATATTTTCTGCATGTCTCTGGGCTGAAAAGATAAAATAAGAGAAGATAAATTAATTTAAATTCGAGGAGTTGAGGTTCATTTAAATTTCACTATCTTGTCGACGCTTTTGATTTTTAATGATGGTATGTACAGTTGTTGCATGATGAACTATTAGAATTAAACCTTGGTCAGGAACATCAAACAACGACTAAGAATTGGAGATTTCATGAACCCTCCAACCTGAGGATCTGCGAAAGAGATTCCATGAAATGGGTAAGTATGGAAAGTAATCATATGGGCTTTAGAATTAGGGTGACAATGGTTCCCCATGATATGTGACGTCCCGAGGGTCAAATTATATATCTCGGAACTTCAGTGAAAAATGTGTACCATGGAAGAGGGGATGATATGGGAGTCCGATGGTCAATTTGTATATGGCAGAAGTCTGGGAGATCTCCTCAAGCCTTTCGCTCATTAATGACATGTTTAAGGTTCATGCATGATGAAGTTATAGCATTAAATCTTGCCAATTTCATATCCAGAGAGAATTAGGAAGGTGGCGGGGATAGGGAACAACAATTAAGGAATCATTAATTATCGAAAGCGGTTGGTGACGCTTCGAAATAGGGCTACAAGATACAACCAGTAGAGGTGAGGGCAGTGAGGGTCAAATTGTATCTCTCAGGAGTGTTGACCACAGAATGTGTAACACAGAAGAGGGCATGATGTTGCATTCCTGCAAAAAAATTGTATATCGTGGAACTCTAGGTGTTGTTTGCTAGTCGCAAAACATTGGAAACACAATCCTGAGCTTACCGGTCTGGGAACCCATAATTGAAAAAGTGTCTAAGTATGGAACATGGAAACAGTAGGTTGGAATCGATACAAAGTAAATGTACAATGTCATGGAGATACAACCAACTTGGGGCTAAGTGTTGAAAGGAACGATGGAGGGTCAGGCTCGTGACGGGGCACTCCAGTGGATAAATTCTATATTGCAGAACTTCGGGCTCTATTTGCAAGTCGTGGAAGATTCAAAACACAATTTTGAAGCCGTCAATCGAGGAACCCACAATCAATAAAGTGTCAAAGAATGGAATAGGGAAACGTTGGCCCGGGCTTGTTTTCGCTAATATATTGAAATTTGTAATAGCTTTCCCATTACCTGGCAAGATCTTCTCTGCATGTTTGTGGACAAGTTCTGTAGGGATGGCTCGATGTTTTTACTTATTAATGATGATATTTATGGTTGTTTCATGAGGGCTTCTTAGCATTAAACCTATTTGGAAAGAATTATGAGGATGGTCGGAACAGGAATTAGTGACTAGGAATTGGATATTTTGTGAATCCGCCAATGCGAGGATCCAAAATAAGGTGACAAGTCTCCCCAGAAGATGTGAGGCCCCGACAGTCAAATTGTATCGCTCATAACATTTGAAGGCATAATGTGTAACATGGAAGAGGGGACGATGTGAAAGTCTAGCAGTCAATTTGTATATGGCAGAGGCTTGGGTGCCAATTGTTTCATACCAATGTGTTCATTTGTCACTAGTAAGACCATAATTAATGTATATTGGGAAGGGTGTGAAGTTAGTGGGGATGGAAGGCAGCAACATATACTTTGAAACATTTGTGAAACCTGGTAGAGTGAATCTTGCGAGTTCTAGGAGTCTGCAGTGGAATTGTAGATCACTGAAGTTTTGAGTGTAAGATGTATATCATGGAACAAGAAGCAACAGAGTTCGAAAGCGCCAACCCAGCAACTGTGGCCATAAAATTGGAAAAGTATGGAAAGGAATAGCAGTCGGTCGGATTCATCATGTGAGGATATACATGGATATGAAGATATGTCATCCCACCAACCCTGGAACCCGTGATCATAGAAAGGAGACTAAGTATATAACCAGAAAGCGACAATAGACAGGAAGAAGAAAAGGGAAAAAGGGCTAAGTATCTCACAGAACAACATCTATTGTTTGTTTATTAATGCCAATATTTTCGAATCCCTAGTGAGTTCTCACTAGTAAAAGCATAAATTGCAGATCACATAATTTCTTTGGGTGCAAGATGTATATGACGGAATAGGGGACATAAGTGTTGGATACCGCAAACCTGGGACCTGGTGGTCAGATAATTGTCTAAGTATTGAAAGGGACCACGGTCGGTCAGGCTCATGGTGTGAAGATATAGATAAATATGAGCATCTACCAATACGTGAATCCAGGAGGTCATTATAATAGAGATGCGACTAAATATAGAACCACAAAGGAATAATAGAGGGGGAGAAAACAGGGAAAATTTAAAGAGTTTATATTTATTCCAATAGTATTCATATTAATATATATTAATAGATTATTTCTGGTCCAAATGTAAATCATCTTCCAATTTGCAGGATGTTGTTCAGTTTGCAAGTTTCGTTGAAACCCATAAGCAATAGAAAAAAAAAAAATATATATATATATATATATACACATATGACGCAACATTTTGTATATGCACGGATATTATCTAATAGAATAAGCTACAATATATGAAAAATATTGAACAAGAACATGACGTCAACACTTCAGTTGCCATGTTGTAATAGAGTCATTAATTCATTCTATTTATGGGACCCTGAAGAATAAGAGAAAGACGAGTCCTCCCATTTCTTTATTTAAGTATAGGGTGGGCGCCACATAAGTATGGACTAGGAAAAATTATTCTTCCATGTAAAATGTAAGGAGTGAACAAAGTACCCTTTATTTAAATCGAAGTGTTGGGCAGCAGAAAGAAAATCTTGTTGTCCATGTTTAACGACAAACAAAAAAAAGTACACAATAAAATAAAAAACAATGCCAGATATTGGAAAACACCATACAAAAACCTTAAATATTCTATATTCAAATAAACCGGGTTACAAAATACAGATGAGATTATTTTCCATAATGACTGTGATTGGGCCTATCGCTAACAAAAAAAATAAAATATGTACAATAATGAAGCCTATGGACAAGCTTATATAGATTTCAACTTGACCATCAAATGCTTGATTCATAAAAAACAATGAGTCAAATATCAATTTTGGGTCTTTGACTTCATTGGTGATGCCAACTAGATCTATCCTAACTTTTTGAATAACTTGTCTCTTCTAGATATGGTCTACCTGTATTGGTTGGTTATTCAACATTCCATACTTTGTTAAATGTTAATTTCCCTCTATCGTCGAAAACTTAGGGTTTAAGGTGCCTTGCTTGTAATGTTCCTAATCATTGACATCTGAGACAACTTAGATATGCGATTTAGGCCCAATTCAAAGACGAGGTAGTGGTTTTATGTGACATCATCTTTAGGGGAAACAAATCCTATTAGCCAACAAAAGCCGAGAAAAAAAAAATCAAGTATGTTTTGATTGTTATTCTCCTTGTATTCGATCATATGTTTGGTTGAAAATCCTGCCTGAAGATTTGTATGTTGTGTTATAAAAACAGGACCGCGGAGCAATAAAATAAAACAAATGAAAAAACAAAAAACACAGAAGACACACAATACAAGAGAGACACAGATTTATGTGGTTCACCCAGTGTGGGCTATGTCCACCAGAGAAATTGCCAGGTCCTTCCTTTATTATTATCCAGCAAATGAAGGGATACAACCTACAGCAAAACCC
>SNQJ01S0031569.1:42029-52300 GCA_010110895.2 Picea sitchensis | reverse complement strand
AGAGGTGGTACTCCTCTACGTTTTATGATAATCTTTGAATTATAGATTTCCAAAATGATATAGGACTTTGAGAAAGTCCACCGTGGTATTCAAAGAAATATAAAAGTCACAGAAAATAAAATGTTTTATTTTAAAGAGAATTCCTGAGAGATGACCAAGAACCCCATACATAACACATTTGAAAAACATAAGAAACATTTCCTCACATCCATCATAGTTAAACAAAATATTTCTGATCACACATAAAAATTAAATAAAATGCTCTGTACGCATAAGATAAATTTAATAGAGTAGACACATGTGGAGCTTAAATGAAGAAAATGATAGATCAATCTCAAATATTTTATACTCAAAACTCAAAGTTATAAAACATAGTCAAAACTGATCCCAAATTAGTTCTCTTGGGATTTCTAAAAAAATATTAATGTATGTTACAAAGTTTTGAAATTAAAATGCATTTGTCCTGAGGACTGGGATAGGGGCTCCTATGGACCATAAAATTAAATATAAACAATAAGTGAGTTTTGGAGAGAAGATGATGGGTGAAGGCAGAGTAGCAAGACTTGTAAAGAAGACAGGGAGAAGTTATCAGATTTCGGTTAAACCTTTCTAGTCAAAGAAGCAGAGTAACTGGATGAAAAACTGATAAGGAAAACAAGATGTGATCAACATAAACTTACTATGATGGTATCTTTGTTCTTTACTTGCTTTCTGTTGTCCTTTTATTCTCCTCGTTGATGGCTATATGAGCCATCTCAATTGTTGTTTCTTGGTCTTCTTTAGTTAATTTATCAGTTTCCTTCTTAAACCAATCTTCAATGTAAATTTTCATTGGCGCAACATTTATTTTATGCCTAATTTTGATATTAAACAATTCACCTTCTGAATTTCTCAGGTCATGAGAAATTCCATGGATTGTCTCCTCAATATCTTGATTTTTCACAGAATAATCAACCAACCAATTATCTATCTCTTATTCTCCATATTCAATTATACTATTAAATTTCTCAACCGATAATCCTTTTAATATTTCCATTTGTTCATAAAATTGTTGCCTTGTCATAAAAATTTAATTTATAATTAACTTAGGATCTTGCACCTCATTAGTGCTTCCTGCCAAATCTATCTCTGTGACCCTTCTAAATAATTCATCTTTTTTCACTATGGCTTCATTACATGCTTGGACAATGTTGCTCAAATTATTGATCTTTTCTTTCCAACATGCATTCAACTGTTTAATTTGACTTGGAGAAGGAAGATCCTCTTCTCTCCTTTTCAATTTTGTCATGTTTGAGACTTTTATTCCAAATGGTAAAACAACATCTGTGTATAATTATTCTTCATTCTTTAAATCAGGTTGGGGATATTCATGAAATGCATGTGCCCTTGAACCGAAAAACACAATATTTTTTGATACCTCCCATGCTTCTATTATCAATGGAATTCTCTTTTTAATATTTTTCTCAAC
Source organism: Picea sitchensis (assembly GCA_010110895.2). Classification (NCBI taxonomy): domain Eukaryota; kingdom Viridiplantae; phylum Streptophyta; class Pinopsida; order Pinales; family Pinaceae; genus Picea; species Picea sitchensis. The sequence continues at coordinate 50,832 of SNQJ01S0031569.1, read as the reverse complement.
ATAACTTTGGACTGTTGTGAGAAAAAATGAAGACCCCTTTAACTTAATACCTGGTGTAGTTGGTTTAAACATTGTCAAAGGACTGGTCAGGATTGGAAGAGGCATTAAAGCAGTCTCCAATTCTTTGATCTTCTCTTTTAGTTTGACATCCTAAAACTCTAAACCATCAATAGAGTCGTTGAGCACGTCCCCAGTTTCCTTCTGGATTTTGGAAATATGGAATGGTCGCATATACTTTAGGTCCACCTCTGAGTGGGCCTTTCCCTTTTTATTTTTTTGGTCACTTCTTTATACAATCAACTTTTTAGATTCTTTGTAAAAAAAAACACTTTGAAAAGAGAAAGATTCTTCTTCACTAAAGGTATCACTTCTAATGACTTCCAATAAAGAATCTTGTTGAGCCACATGTTCCTGTTGTTCTATTGCAAAAAATGTTTTTTCAATGTCTTCTTCTAGTTCCATATCCTCCAAGGAAAATCTTTGGATGACATTCTCTATAATATTATCTTCTTCCTCTTGCACTAAGTTTTTTATTTTCTTTCTCACAGACAACTTGTGTGAACTCTCAATATTTCCAGGGGAGGATTCTTCTCTCCCCCTCCATTGGAACTAATGTTGACAATATTTTTAATCGGGTGGGCCGCTAGAGCATTGCTCCTGGATGTAGTACTTTTAGGAGTAACAACTGGAGATTGAGCACTTATGTCACTAGGACCCTTTCCCCTTTTCTTGTAAAGATCATTGCTGCTAAGTAATGTTTCTAAATTGCCATCATTATGTACATGAGTGCTTTGGTTGTTATCATCTTCTTATTCTTTCAAGACAGTTTGAATGAAGGAGTTACTGAACCCCACTGAAAGCATATGTCCAACAAAGATTTTATTCGGATCAAAACCTTTGATCTTTTCAACATACTTTAAACTCACATTGTTCAAATGATTTGAAAATTCGTCAATTTTATTTATATTTCTGAACATGAACTCTCCAATCTTCCATGATAGAGGAATAAAATTATTTTTCCGTTTTTCATGGAAAAAATGTAACTAGAAGTTATATTTCCTTTCCACCTTTGTAATAAATAGTTTATCAGTTACATAATACAGGAGAAAAGAAGGATTCTCTTTTGAGAAAAATATCCTTATGATACTGTGATTCACCATTTTCTCTATTGTCCCATTTTTCTCTAAAAATATGATAGCTTGATCAAATCTCCTTGGAGTATTTTCACCTAGCAATTTTTTTTTAAGACTGAAAAAAAATTATTATAAACTTCATAGAAAAATAAAGGGGTCTTATGCCTCCATAACGTATGATACCAAAAGGTAATTGGATCTATTTCACAATTCACCCTCGTACTGATGGTTAAGTTTGGGAATTGGAAACAATGCACAATAGAAAATATCAAATAAGAGGCCATAAATAATTTTCTATCCTTTTTATAGTGTGATAACTGGGACAACATTTCGATAGAAATGAGTTTTCCCCAATAAAAAATGACATGTTCTTGAACTGTAAAATACAGAATATATAAAATCCCACGAGAGATAGAAGCAGTGTTTTCCTGACCTGCCACTCTGGTAAATGGCCATGCAATTTCTCGATAGGAATTTTTTACAGACTCAACCTGGATTCTGGTTATATTTCCCAGGAAAGATGAAGAATTCTCGAAATAGTTTGGCATGATATCAAGCCCATTTTTATATTTCTTCAAGAATTCTTTGCAATATACACCTTTGAAGGTAACAATCAACTCTGACATCTTTAACATCTTGCGAAAAAAATTTAGGTGAAAGTGAAATTGGAGAGTGATCATGGAGCTGTATGATCCTTTGATTTGGTGCGTGCTTGTCCACACACCATGCAATGATTTCGTTACAATCAAATACCTCAGGAACACACCCAACACAAGCAATTCTAGAGGTCCAAATTACATATTTCTGTGCAAGAGGAGAGGAATAATACCGATATGCTCTCGACCACTGGAAGTTTTTTTCTTCACGACCAAATATATTTAGAGTATCACCACAAAACGGTTGTCTAGCTAGTGCTACCATAGGTTGACAAAACTATTTCTTCAGTTGGATAATAATCTCAAATAGATCTTTTCGAAAAGATAATGATGTTTTAATCCCTTGGAAAATGAATATTTAATGATATTTAATAGATAATTCCTCGATCCTTTTGAAACTAATGATAATATTTTTAAGGCCTTCACAACAATTGTTAGCATTAAACAATACTTAATGCGTATCGGGAAAATAAACAAAAGGGCGGGGACGGGCGAGAGATAATTCAAATATAATATTTTCATGAACTCGCCAACCCGGGAACCTGCAAACCCATGGTTGTAGACATGATAAAAAATATACTAAATGTAAGGAATGGTCGTTCAAACTAACATATAAGAAGAATGGAATACTTTAGAGCCCAACACCTGTGGCAAGGCTGATGGTCGAAATGTAGATCACAGAACTTGGGGTGCAAAGAGAAGGTCACATAAAATGGAGAGTGAAAGTTCAAACCAGTGAACCTGTGAAACTGAAATATGACTAAGTGTTAAAACAAACTTATGAAATAAGTAAATTGGTGGAAATGAAAGCCCTCCAACCCATGAATCTGTGAACCTGCGATGCTAAAATATGACTAAGTATAGTAACCATAAAGGGAGAAAAGAAGGGATAAAAGAAAAAGGGAATAAGAGGAGGTGTAGAAGAGGGAAAACAAATGGAGTAAAGAAGTGGGGAAAATAGAACATGGAAGGAAATCACGGAAGCACAAAATGGTCTCAACACTAGGTTAGACTTGTCTGTAGAGTACTTATTTGTTTTTTCATTTGAATATTTTTTTGACGCTTCTGGACCTACGAATGATGGCTTATTGAACTTGTCTTTTTGTTCAATTAGCTTTGTTGCATGTCTATCATATTCAATAGTTTTAGGATTCCATAGTTTAATTTCACTATGGATGTAATCCTTTAATCCATGGATATACATTTTTAGTAATTGTTCATCAGTGAATTGACTTTTCCTTGTTGTCATCACCTCCCACTCATGTGTATAGTCATTTACACTTCCTTTCTATTTAACATGCATGAACTTGTTATATAAGTCATCATCCTCTTCATCATGGAACCTTTTTAGTAGGGAAATTGTGAATTTTTTCCAATGGAAGGAACGAGCGTCACATTTTCTGGACCACCATAGGTACCTGTGATAAGATTCTCCTTCTAAATTGTTAGAGGTTGTCGCTACTTTTTTTCATTCGCCTAGCAAGGGGTTTGATTAAAAAATATTATCAATTTTGTTGATCTAGACAACAACTCCTCTACGGTCCTTGTCGTCATATTTAGGTAACTCCTTTTTAAACTTCTGGTAATATCTATTTTGAAATTTGTGCATATTTCTTGAAAAGTTATCTCTGGTATTTTAGGGTGTTCCTGATCCTCTAAATTTTGTGATCTCAAACTTTGTGACGGTCTTTGCAGGTATAATGGTTCTATGAATAATGAGTTCACTCGTTCGGTTAATTGATCAATTCTTGTGATTTGTTCGTTAAGCATTCTTTTACTCTCATCCTTGTCGTTACTTCTCATTCTTAAATAATATTCCAACATTCCTATGATGTGTTTATTAATGTGTCAATTTTGTCTTCTTTTTGTAATAATTTATCAATTTTTTCCAAAAATACTTTTTGTACTTCGTCAAATTCCTCCCGACTCTTCTTGACTTTACCGAGACAATATTTAATGATGTTGATTTTGATTTTATGGTTAATTTCTTCCTGTGTCTCCTCGTTTTTTTCTTTTTTTTTCTTTTTCTGCTTCTGCTTCCTTCCATTATATATATATATATATATATATATATATATATATAATTTCCAGAATTTTTTAATGGTAAGCACGTAACTTAAAGAGTCAATAATGTAACTTAAAAATATTTAAAAGGTACTTAATAAAGTAACTTAATAAAAAAATTTAAAAAATTATATTGATGGAGGGTCATAATTTGTTTTTAAAAAGTCATGAATAGTCAATAAGAAGGGTGAATGAATTGGAAGAAAAATTCGTACAAACGACAGGGGATGGGGGTGGTTTGTACGGTGGCGGTAGAGAATAGAAATGACAATGTATGGATTTGTCAACGGAAGGGTATAGGGGATAGTATGGAAAAGGATTGGTAGCGGTTAGGGTACGGTGGTAGCTGTAGCGTACAGACAAGGACATGCAGAGTGCGACAACTGTAACAATAGATTGTACTGCGACTGGGAGTAGATAAATTGTCTGGGATATATACGGACCAACGTACAGGCATATATGCGTGGCAACTTTGAGTTGTTAGTGGAACAAGTATGATACACAATCCTTAGGCAGATTTTGTATGGACTAGGTTAACCCACAATTTCTATAGGTTGTCTTTGATACCACTATAAAAATTATACTGTTATTTTATTATAAAAATAATATTTAAGAATAGATAATTATTGATAAAAATGAATAATAGATGATGGTTACAATCACCCTCGCGATAGTTTACTTATAGCATTGACTGGTCATGAGGTGAAGAGGTACGTGAATCAATTAGCCTTGTTGTGTGTCTAGCATATTCAATAGTTTTAGGATTCCATAGTTTAATTTCACTATGGATGTAATCCTTTAATCCATGGATATACATTTTTAGTAATTGTTCATCAGTGAATCCACTTTTCCTTATTGCTAGTACATCTCACTCGTGTGTATAGTGATTTACGCTTCCTTTTTGTTTAAGATGCATGAACTTGTTATATAAGTCATCATCCTCTTCATCATGGAACATTTTTAGTAGGGAAATTGTGAAGTTTTTCCAATTTAAGGAACGAGCGTCACATTTTCTGGACCACCATAGGTACCAGTGAATAATCTTCTCCTTCTAAATTGTTGGAGGTTGTCATTACTTTTTCTCATTCTCTTAGCAGGTGGTTTGATTAAAAAATACGGTCCATTTTGTTGATCCAGACAACAACTCCTCTATGGTCCTTGTCGTCATATTTAGGTAAATCCTTTTTAAACTTTTGGTAATATCTATTTTGAAATTTGTGTGTATTTCTTGAAACAATTATCTCTGGTATTTCATGGTGTTTGCGATTCTCTAAATTTTGTGATCCCAAACCTTTTGATGGTGTTTGCAGGTATAATGGTTTTGCGAATAATGAGTCCACTCGTGAGACATCCCCATCCGGTATGACTCCTACGATGTACAACCAGTAAAAGCACCCTTAATTTTTTTTTTTTTCGAGTGTGTGTAGGAAGGTAATAATGACATTATACTCAACATCGAAACACCACGACGAACACAACGTATGCAACTCACACAACAACAACATAACGTCTTAACATAAAATCACATCAAACACCTGGAAGCAATGTACGCCATTCAATCGATGAAGAATAAGAATGACTACCCGCCCGTCCTATCCTGCAATGGTTAGGACCTCCAGGACACATAAGCAACACTCAAGCCCAGGTTCCCATTTATTTTGACCATTTGAGGTCTCAAGGCTTGCGACTATTCTGAGGAACAAGGACATGTCTACATCCCACCCGACACAAGCAGACCAAGCCTACTAAGCTAAGTACAATCATCCTAACAACCCCATGCACCCAAAATTAATTACACAAGTAACTAGAACCCTTACAATGAGCAAACCAAGCACATTAAATGTTTACAAAACCAAGTACAAACATTAATTAAAATGAACAACAACACGCTCAACGGGAAGCGCAAGCTAAAAATGACTTTGTCAACAACCCAACCATTAATCAAGGCTAAATGGTCAATATCTATGATTTAAATTGGCGTTAATTACAGATCAATTAACCAGTCTAAATTCCCTTAGTCAACGAGTTACCAACCGAACTTAACATGAATTACGACTCAAATTTAGCGAGTCTGAGTTACCAATTAGGTGATATCTATAAATCCAACTAACATCAATTATATATCTAATTTAGCAAGTATAAAATTTGCAATCTAGTCTTTACTCATCATACTAATTTTAATATTTATTACAACCTAAATGGACAATTCTATATTAATCTAAATCCCCATCCAACTAGCCATAAACTTGAAAACAACATTAACATTCTTAAAGTGGAATGCTACCATTATCACTTATGAACAGTTAAACCTCAACATTAGTCTAGCTATAATGACTGAATTAACCACACTAGTTGTTTATTATCATTGAGGAGGAAACTGCCAGCTAATAACATTGTTGTAGCAAATCAACAAGGTAATTACATATCTGTTACATAACAATTTATTATAGCAGCTAACAAGGCATTTAACATAATGATTAACATAATCAATTAATTGAGCAATAATAGGGTAGTTTGCATGACTATTTTCATAACAAGTATTATAGAACTAACAAGGCGATTATCATGTTAATTAACATAATAATTAATATAATAGTAGCGAGTAAATTTATATGACGGTTAACATAAAGATTAATAGCGCAAAAACAAGGCAATTTACATAATTGTTAACCATTTAACTCACTGCGGCATTTAATCAATAAGTAGGAATCTGTTGACCACTCACAGTGTTGTAGCAATTGTTCTGGCATTTAGTAAGGCAATTAATATAGCATTTAACATTGCAATTAACAAGCCAATTAACTGTAGCAATTGTTCTGGTAAATTCATGGTCATTCCAACAAGCTCAGTCAACATTCTAAAGGCAAATATCATGGGTAATTACAACAAGCTCTGGCAACATTCTAAAGGCAAAATTGTGGGTATTTAAACAGTAATCTAAGTCAATCTTTAAAAGAAAAAACTTGGGTAATTTTAAGAACAATCTCTTTACATTTTAAAGGCAAAAATCGTGGGCAATTATACAGCAACTCAGTCACGTTTTGGATGGAAAAATCATGAGCATTTAAACATCAATCTCAGTCACGTTTTGAATGGAAAATCCGTGAGCATTTAAACAACAATCACAGTCTCAATTTAAAAGGGAAAAACATGTACAGGGACACACCAGAAGGACATTCATGGCTATCCGTATTTTAAATATGTAGAATGATGTGCCCAAAATGCACCAGAAGGAACTCCATGTTTCCATCATCATTTAAAAGGGAAAAACGATGGAAAAACGCAGACATGGAAATGAATTTGTTTTCCATTGCTAAGATACCAATGCCACACAGACAGGAATACAAAAACGTTTTTCATTTCCCGGACACAAATATAAAATGCAGACATGAAATCAAATCGTTTTTCCCATTCCAGGATACCAATACAATGCAGACAGTAATACAAAACATTTTTTTTTTCATTTACCGGACACAATATAAGATGCAGACAGGAAATCAAATCATTTTTCCCATTCCAGGATACCAATACAATGCAGACACTAATACAAAAATGTTTTTCATTTCCCGGACACCATTATAAAAAGAAGATAGGAAATCAAACATTCTTCCCATTGCCAAAGTACAAACACAATGCAGACATGAATACAAAAAAAAAAAAATTCATCTCCTGGACACCAATATAAAATGCAGATAGGAAATCAAACATTCTTCCCATTGCCAGAGTACCAATACAATGCAGACATGAATACAAAAAACGTTTTTCATCTCCCAAACACCAATATAAAATGCAGATAGGAAATCAAACGTTCTTTCCATTTCCAGAGTACCAATACAATGCAGACAAGAATAACAAATAAGAACCTTTTTCCATTTCCAGGATACCATTATAAAAATGCAGACTTGAAATCAATTCGGTTTTTTTTTTTCATTGCCAGAATACCCAAAACTTTGCAGACTGGAAATCAATTCATGCTTCTAATGCTATAACCCCAATGCAACGCAGACAATAGTAAGAGAACGCAAGGATCCAATGGGAAAGGTCATGGAATGATTGTCCGGGTTTCTATCAGTCAAGGCATAGAGAAAACCAACCAGGACACTAGATAATCCACACGCAGAGGTCATCGCCAGATGGTGGAATCCACATCATCTAGGGACAAACATTAAGGATAGTCGGCTAACATGTTCGTCCTTCGCTCATCATCCTCACACATAAAAGCAGGGCGTTGAGATCCATAGGTCTTTTAACATTAAGGCGATGACCGTAGATCAGGATCCTAGCCGACCACTCAAGTGAGGACTGGTGAGCTAGGGACAAAGGCTAAACAACCACGAAGGTCACAATCAACACAACAAGGTGGTCAAGACGTGCGGGGAAATGAAGCCATGGGAGTCAATCTATCATCGATCTAGGCTAAGAAAATTTCAGAAAACCATCTAAACAATCAGTTCACTTACCCAAGTAAAAATGCAGATTCAACATAAGTTCTAAAACAATTTACCATAAAAAATGAAGAAAGCATACCGTTGTCTGTTCGGAGTGGACGTCCTGCGTGTTCCTTGCAACTCCCACGTCCCGACCGTTGAGACTTCACCGGTACCTCCCAGCCAATGCTAGGGGTACTCTTCTTCCCCCTTAGCCCCTCGAGCCACAAAGGGGCCACACACTCATTATCAAGAGATTTCGACTAGCTCCCAGCTTGCCTCGCAAGACTGAGCTACCACTCCTCACCGAGTTGGCTATCCCAACTCCCACAAATTAAGTCAGTCAAGTAGATATTTCGGCAGTATAACGTTACCCAAAGAGAAGAGATCCAACCTCCATCTCCTCCCTTCATTATATAGAGTTTTGTGGTTCCTTACTTTCCTAAAATCTTGTTTAGTTAAGTTTTTAAAATTTAATTCCTAAAAATTCCTCCCCGTACAAGTGTCACCCATCCCCTTCATT
>SNQJ01S0031569.1:18826-29512 GCA_010110895.2 Picea sitchensis | reverse complement strand
TATACTGAACAAACAAATACCCAGAATGAGAAGTCAACCCAGGCAGTTAGCCAGAATTAGTATAAATACAAGAGGCCAATTCTCATTCTGGCAGACAGTCTCAGAATTGCAGAGCAACACTTGTGCGCACTGCAGTTGCCCAGTTTCTACGCAGGTTTGGAGGAAAACTGTCATTGCAGCTAGCAGTTACTCTTGGACTATCTCTTGGCTAGGGTTTGGAACATCTGATCAACTCTTGTTGGTTTCCTATCCTTGGGGAAAGGTGTGCTACCCTTTGTTTGGCTATCTAGCCTAGGGTTTGCTTCCGGAGTGATTCTCTGTCAAGGTTAAGGTGCTCGGAGGGTGGATTTGGCCTATGGTTGGGTGACAATAGAGATATTGTCAATGGTAAAACAAGCACATCCATTATATTCTAACAGCCCTCTCCCTTTCTTACTCGGTCTTGTTGATCCACTCAAGGATAAAACCAGTTTTAATCTTTCATTTTCAAATGGGTACTAGGCTTACCCTATTAGCATTCTAAGGGTGACCACTGGTGCTAACACTCTCATTTTTCCAATCCTTAGGAGGTTCTACCTTGTGCTTGAATTTCTCATAGCAATACCTTGCCTTCCTTCATCTGAAAATGAAAAAGGATTGTGTGTAGAAATTTGCAAGTGAAATTTTTATGTGACTTAAGAAATTGGATCAAGTTTGCAAGCACATAAACTTAATGAATTTTTACTTAATATGATAAGCATAAACAATCATAAGCAGCCATAAAAAAACAAGCACATAACACAAAAAATGATAAAGGATATCACCCCTCTCTTGGGATAAATTTCCTGGTCCAGCTTCCAATGGATCATTTTCATTAATTCTCAAAGTGTCAAAATCAGTGCTTTACAATGCTCATAATGAAAAATCGATGGCTCCAATGGCTCCACAATGTCTAAAATCCCCTAGTTGGTTTGATCCTGCACTTGGTTTGGCCAAAAAATGAGAAAAATACAACTCTGGATGTTTTTCACCAATAGCTTGTTATCTTTGCTCGCCAAAATGCACTTGTGTGTGACTAACCTGCCTCTCGAGCATTTCCTATGCCAAAAACCTAGCGCACACGCATGTTCTGCAAATTGTGGCATAATGTCACATCGTTAGGAGGACTGGCACCTTTTTCGGCAAAGGTGTCGGTCGCATGGCCCATGTGGTCAGGCACTGACCTAAAATGTAGCACCCATCGACCATCCGTTGACTACTCCCACGCGCTGGTGATCATATGGTATATGGGTATACTATAGTGACCAGGGATGGAGTTAAGCCCCAACCCTTTCTCCGCCCAGATGAACCTTAGCGCAAACTAAAATATAAGTGAAGACATTATAGGGTAAGAACTAATGTGTAGGCAAGTTGGTGGCCTGGCCTACACGGAGACTATGCCAAAGGTGGAGGTCCTAGGTTCGATCCTTGCGGACTCCAACAAATTTTACACCACAGGGGTGTGCCACATGGAAGCAACTGGCTAGGCCACGTGGTACCATTATATTTATCCACATGTATGCCATGTGTTAGCATCGGATAGGTCCACCTCAACCATTGCACATAAGCTACCAAATCACCACCCGCCACGTTTCCAGGATATTCCCACTGCTACATCATTGGTATGGTCTGCACAGTCAGACTGTATGGACTGTACAATCAACATTTTTTTTGTTTTTTTGGCAAAGTGGACAAAACATGATGTCTCATGCATATGATGTCCAGTGGAGCCTGTTCAAGTTGTGTTGGGATCGTGAGGACAAGATCTACACAATGAATCCATTTTCGAGCAATTCCGATCAATTTGATTTTTGAGCATATTTTGATCCCCTGGATCACTCTTCCCCATTGGGAAGCTTTTGGACCTCCAAAAGACTACATTCAATTAGTATGAAGATAAGGGTACCATTCCCTCACCTTTCCAACCTCAATCCATTTATCTTTTCTTGGATTTGTGCCTTTAAGACCAACATGAAGTTATTCAACATTCCCTTGTTTTGAAGTTCTCATCCTCCTGTCAAGGATTGTATCCTCATGAAATTATGAAAGATATTCTGGTGAGAAGTCATCTATGGAAGTAATTTGAACATTCTCTCCTTGATAATCAATCAAAATAGGCTCATACAATCTCAAATTCACAACATTAACAAATGCATACATTTGCATATAAAGAGGAAAATCCAAACGAAAGGCAGTGTTACCAATATTTTCAAGAATCTTGAAAGGTCCATATCTAATTGGTTTCAGTTTTTTACCTTCTCCTTTAAGCCTCTCTTTTCTAATGTAAAGCCAAAGTTCATATCCAACTTGGAAACTATGATCAACACGATGCTTGTAATGTCTTGTCTTGTATTTGGCTTGGCTCTTTTCCAATTGTTCTTGTACCATTTGATGCACCGACTAAATTTGTTCAATGAAATTCTTTTCTCTATCAATCCCATAATGACCATCAATAGGAATATCCTTCCCAAAGATACAATCTAAAGGATATTGTAGAAAATAACCAAAAAATGACTCAAATGGAGATGTTTGAGTAGAAGATTGCTTAGCTCGGTTGTAAGCATGCTAAATGTAGTGTAGGTGTTTATCCCAAAGATTAGGATGTTTGTTGCAATAACCATGAAGAAGATGTACTACTTTTCTATTCACCACTTATGTTTGACCATCAGTTTTTGGATGAAATGTTTTGCTCTTTTTCATCTTGGTGTCCATGAGTGCCCATAAACTTGACCAAAATTTCCCAATAAATTGAGAATATCGATTAGAAATAATGGATTTGGGCAACCCAAAATGTACCCAAACATACTAATAGAAAATTTGTGGCATTTGTTCAGTTGTAACCTACTTCTTATAAGGCATCAAAATACACATTTTGCTGAAATGGTCAACCACAACATAAAAATAATCATGAGTTTTTTTAGACATAAGTATATCTCTTACAAAGTCCATGGAAATGATTTCCCAAGGACTAGAAGGAAGCAAAAGTGAGGTATACAAACCCAACCTTCTATTGCTAGGATTTCTTGTAGCACATAAAGAACATCCTCTTACATATCTTGAAATACTTTCATTCATTTTAGGCCAATATCAATACCTTTGCAAATTAGCCATTGTCTTTCCTACACCAAAGTGGCCAACAATAAGAGAATAATGTGTTTCCCTTATGATGTTGACTCTTTCACCCTGTGGAATACATATCTTTCCAAGATGATACAAAAGATTGTCATGCACATGGTAATCCAATTCCTCAACTTGGTTAGAATTAAACAAAGTTGCATAAACCTCTTTAAAATCAGCATCTAAAGCATATTGTTCAACATAGCTCTCATGCATGGTAGAATTATGCTTAAAAATAATTGAAGCACTAGAAATAGGCCTTGAAATCATATCAGAAACTTTGTTATAAATTCATTTTCTACACCTGATAACCAAGTGGAATTTTTGTAGAAAACCCATCCATCTGAAGTTCCTTCCTTCTTGTAGCTTTATTTGTGATTGTAAGTATTGCAATGGTTGATGATGTCTGTGAATGATAGTTTCTTTTCCCAAAAAATAATGTTTCCATTTTTTCACACTTTGCACCAATGCATACAACTCCTTATCATAAGTAGGATAATTAATCACAACACCATTAAAAGTTTCAGAATGAAAACAAATGGGTTTACCATGTTGCTACAATACTGCTCCCATTGCATAGTTACTTGCATCTGTTTGTATCTCAAATGGATTTCTCAAATTATGAAGTGCAAGAACTGGAGCTGAATTAATCTTCTCCTTTAATGCATCAAAAGATTTGTGTTGCTTTCCTCCCCATTGGAAAACTTGTTTGATGCTTTTCACTGCATGTAATGGAGCTGCAATTGAAGAGAAGTTAGCAATAAACTTTCTCCAATATTTGGTTGCTCCCAAAAAGCTTCTTACCTATGTCACATTGTTGGGCTTGGGCCAATCCAAAATGGCTTTGACCTTGGAAGGATCAATTTTTGGTTCTCCTCCTCCAACAATATGTCCCAAGTAAATAAGTGAGGTCTTTCCAAACTCACATTTATACATCTTTAAAAACAACTTTTCTTTCTTCAAGACATCTAAAAATTGTTTTGCATGCATAACATGCTCTTCACGATATTTCCTAAATATCAAAATGTCATCCAAGTATAAAATCACACAATCATCAAGAAAAGGCCTTAAAACATCATTCATAACTCTCATGAATGTAGCAGGAGAATTACAAATCCCAAATGGCATAACCATCCATTCAAACAAACCTTGCCTTGTTTTGAAAGTTTTCCTCCAGGTGTCTCCTTCAACAATCCTAATCTGATGATATCCACTTCTCAAATCCAACTTAGTAAAATGATTAGCATCTTTCAATTGATCAAGAAAATCATCTATTCTAGGAAGAGGATAACTATTCTTTACCATAATCTTATTCAAGGATTTGAAATCTACACGCATGCGCCATGTACCATCTTTCTTTAGTACTAAAACAATTGGTGACACGCATAGTGATGTGCTTTGCATGATAACTCCTTTGTCAATAAAATCTTGGATTTGTTTTTTAATTTCAACATTCTCCATGATTGACATTCTGTACATACCAATGTTTGGAAGAGGACAATCTTGATGCAATTGTATTTCATGTTGGATACCCCTTTTAGGAGGAAATCCTTTTGGTTCCTGAAACATCTCATCATATTGGTTAACAACCTCATATAAATCAGATTTCAAATTTGCATCACAACCTTGGAAAGCTTATTTTTCAACATTGTCTTTGGGTTTGATCATCAAGAGGGAAAATTTCTTACTAGCATTGACTAATCTCTTCATTTATCCAGCATTTACAAGTGACAAATTCATCTTCTTTGTATGTGCTCTAACAATGTACTCAACTCCATTTTTAAACAAATGATATTTGTTCTCATGACGATGAAATATGGCTCTCATGTCATATAAATACGGGCTTCCCAACACAATACCACAAATATCCAATGGAATAACATCAAGCTCTACCTCATCTACAAAGTTTGCAGTGATGGAAAATATAAGTTTACATCTTCTGGTCACATGCAAATTGGCATTGTCACATATCCATCCTAGAGGATATGGTTTAGGATGTGGAGCAGTTTCCAAATGCAATTTCTTAACACTATATTCATATATGAGGTTTGTTTGAGATCCAGTATAAAAAAGAGTATATATCTTGGTATGCTTTGAAATAACCCTTAGGTGGAAAAGATCTATTCTTTTTTTTTCATGTTGAGTTTCATTGAGGCTACTACTTGAAGAACTAGTACTTGCAATAGAATCCTTACCTTGAAAACTCATGGCTATAATTTCTATTTCAACTCCTGAATCATAACCTAAATCATGTTGTGTAGTTACAACAGTCTTTGGTTTCCCCTTGTGGCTGAACTTTTTGGGTTTCATTTCAAGATGAAGTTTCTAAAAATAGTCTTCATCATGGCCATCTTTTGAACAGTGTTTACATGAGAATTTATCTCCCTCTTTCTTGACTAAAGAATTATTTCTTCCATTTCCTTTGAATTTCCTCTTGGCCAGGGATGAGGACGAATATCAAGAAGTTTGTGAACATATGTAGAATTTTTCAGCACACAAAGGGGAGAAGACAAAATGCAAGGTTGTATCAACCATTGACAATACCAAAGAGGTCCTGGGACGCGGTAAGCATGGACTTTGTGTTAGGAATTCCAAGGACACAGAGAGGTTGTGATTCCATATTCGTTGTAGTCGACAGATTCTAAAAAATGGCACATTTCATTCCATGTCAGAAAACCAGTGATGCAACACACATTGCAATTTTTTTTTTCAAAGAATTTGTTTGACTTCATGGTTTACCCAAGAGTATTGTTTCGGATAGAGATACCAAATTTGTTGGTCATTTATGGAGGAAACTATGGAAAACGTTGGGGACAAATCTATCTTTTAGCTCAACATATCACCCTCATATGGATGGACATACTGAGGTAGTAAATCAAAGTGTGGGGGATTTATTTAGGAGTTTAGTAGCTAAACATCATAGTCAGTGGGATTAGATTATGCCACAAGCGTAATTTTCATATAATGACTCACCTAACTGGAGCATAAGATAGAGCCCATTCTATATAATGTATGGAATGCAACCAAGAGGAGTATCTAAGTTGAGATACTTAGAGAAGAATGAGTTCAGGAGTGTTGGAGCGGAAGATTTTGCAGCAGAGATGCATGAGCTCCACAGTAAGATTAAAGAACGGTTGCAGAGTTTCAACCAGGAATACAAGCACAGAGCAGACCAACACAGGAGAGAGATTTAATTTGAAGTGGTAGATTTGGTCTTATCACATCTAAGGAAATAAAGGTTCCCAAGGGGGACATATAATAAGATGAATATAAAAAAGATAGGGCTGTGTAAAATTTTGAGGAAATTTGAGGCAAATTCTTATGAAATAGAATTGCCAAATGATGTGGGCATATCACCCATATTCAACATAGCAGATATGTACCCTTACAGAGAAGATGAAGCGAGAGGAGAAGAGAATCAAAAGGAATTTCAGTGGGTCAAACAGATGCTTGTAGCTGAAAAGTCGCAGATGGAAAAGATCATTAACGAGAGAATTGGTAAGAAGACCCGGAGGAAGACATATTTTGAATATTTGGTAAACTGGAAAGGACACTCGATTGAGGATTCCATTTGGGAAAGTGAAGATGATATCCAGAAACATGGACAGACGGTGCAGGAGCTCATGGACAGGAGTCCATGAATTTTTCAGCCAGAGGAGTATTATGTAGGAGCATCGCCAACAAGTGCAAGTGGAGGACAGCTGGATATGCACCAACGTGCATTTTGAAGACATTTAAATTTAAAATATGAAACATTAATGTAATAGATGGGATGATGTAATTGTTCTTAAATGTTTTGGGGATTGTAATGCACATCTTGAGCGTTTCTCTCATCTATCGGTTGGAGGCATTTAATGTAATAAATGTAAAGTAGTTGTAGTCTTTAATTTCGATAAGATAAGCTTAGAGTAGTAGGAGGGAAAACTCAAGAAAGCTCCCTCGTATGGATTGTATGATTATTCTCAATTGTAAGAGTAGAAGTTGTAGAGAAAGAGAGCATAGGAGAGAAGATAAGAACAGAGATTGTAGATGTTGTTTGAGTTGATAGTTGTTGCTATAGAAACCATGTACATAATCACTTGAATTAATAAACAATGCTTTAATCCAATTTCATGGTGTTGTTATGGTTACTCTTTGCATCTGTTGAATGGTATGTTTCCAATTTGTTTATATTCTCTATTATGCATTTGTTTCAATGATTTATGTGTATGATTTCATGTTGAATGTATGAAGTCTATGAGAGGGAGAGTATAAGTGTTGGTGCAATTATTTGCATAATATATTACCAAACATAAATTATCAACCGGGATTTGTAATCAGTAGAGTTGATGCACTATATGTGTCGATAACATATAGGTTCATATGTCTGATGAGTATAGTTCAATCAAGAAAACCATATAAAAACCAATACTCTATTTTCACACTTCAAAGATAACACTCTTCACACAATTCATAAATTAGAAAGAAAAACTTGCAATCATGCACTCAAAAGGTTTTGCTCAGATAATGCCTTGTCCATTTACAAACTCATGAAGTGGAAAGATGGACTTTGACTTAGTTATCTGTAGCTACTACTCTTAAGAACAACTAACACTCTGTTTTAGAATATCCAAATGCTTCACACAACTTCAAACTTAGAAGAGAAAACTGATAATAAAACTCTCATACAAATACTCAATTGAAAAGACTCTTGCTTAGGTGATGGACCTGTTCATTGATGGCTCGTGAAATGAAGAGATGAAATCAGATCTTGTTCCCTGTAGCAATTAAAATAGCCAATACTCTGCATATGCTCAAAGGAAAACATCAATCAATCCTAGAGGAAATCGCATGTGAAGGAAGACACTCCACTTTAGGCACATGTAAGGTGAGAGATGGAGGTCTTGATTGTGCATGTGTTTGCAAGGTGAAATATGATTTAAATCTATGAAAGAAAGCTGAGTATGGTAGGATGCTCCATTACAGGTTCATGTACAGTGAAAGATAAAGATCCAAACCGTTCTTAGATATGCAAAATGGAAACAACACTATAACATTAAATCTACCAATTGATTGTCTACACACACATACAGGAATAACAGATGTTCACTCAAGAATCTATGTTGCACTCATAAATCCATATTACACTCCAGAAATATATATTGCACTCCAAAAATGCTCACTCACTCACTCACAATTGCCACACATCTTTATTGTATTTTGTCAAATGTTTACTGAAGCAAAACATAAATAAAGTTAGATGTTTATGATCAAAACAAAAATGATTTTATCCATACACAAACTAGAATTATATATACAGTAAATACAAAGAATCTTACCTTGGTTGGGTCGGTGGGCCCTTGCCATACCAACAAGGTAGATTTAAAATAAACTTACAGAACGAAAGGTCTAATAACACTCATCAATTTCATGAACTACAACTTATATCATTACTTGAGAAAAACAGAGGTACAATCCACAGTCTTCAAGAATCAACCCTACAACATAACAATTCTTCTTTCTTCAAGAACCAATCTTGTAGCATAATAATTCCTCCCTACTCAAACCTATGAGGTCTTATTTATACATAAAATCTATGGAGGAATGGATGAAACCTAATCCCTAAACTAAGAAAATAATTTTTACAATTTTAGTATAAATCCAAAAATCTGTTTTTTTTTAACAATTTGGGCAGATTCGAGTTAGTCCCCCACCCATATCTCCCAAACAAATTCTAATTTTGAAACAATTCTCGCATGTTACTCAATTTTCCATATGCTAGATAAAACCCATGTATTATAATTTCTATATCTGATACCATATCCACGAAAATCGAGACGCAAGTTGATAGTTTGAGTTTTTTTGCTAATTTTGGCAGAATCATTCCCCCTGAGCTGGAGGTCCACACGTGCGAGCTAGGTGAATTCTGTATCACTTTTCCACATGAAAACATCGCTCTGGATCAAACCCATGAGCCCGATTTTCTTCTAGAAACATTCAAAAATTCCGAATTATGTCTAGTAACGGATTAGCATAGGCTGGTACCAGAATAGACTGGGTACCGAATCATGTTGCTTAAGAGTCAAAGTGATTAGGATCATACAAAATCAACCATTTTAATTGAATTAACTCAACAAAACTAAACAAATCATGCCTTAACCATAAGTTACCTCTCTATGCACATGAGTAAGGTCATTAAGTGTATTTATGGAGGAAACAATCAATTAGATACACATAGCATAGGTATAATATGCTCAGATAGAGGGTAATATAGGGCATTAGAAGTGTCAAAACTGAGAATCAACATTCCCCCATTCTTAATTCATTACATGTCCTCATGCAACAATGATCTTCAAAATTTCACAATTGATGATACTCTTCACTCGATCAAGCATTCCCTGAAGTTTCGTCCTTCTTCAGCTCCTAAGTTCCTATTTAAACAATATAAAATTCCTGGCTTATGCTTCACATTCTTACTCATGACAAAGTAGTTATGGTGACAAAGTGAAGTCATGAGTAATGGATTAGATCTGTTAGTGATTTGACGTTAAGTCTTATCCAATCTGTTGTGGATCATAGTTAGGAGAAAGGGCTGGATGTGGCTCTAATATGATTATAGGATAGTGGACAAGAGTTTTCGAAATGAATTTGACTTAATAGGCCTCCCTGGATAGATTGCCTTTTAAATTAAAAGTGATATAAGCATAGTTTAGATATCATTTGAAGAGAGGAACACATAAAGGAATACATCCCAAGATGATTAACTCGTTTATGATCCAAGTTTTTAGAGATGAAGCTCTTCTTGCTTAGGTAAGGTGAATTACATATATTGAGGGTCCCACTTCTCGTGAAAACCAATTTATTTTAAAAGATAGAACACTAAAGTGGATACTTTAAGGTTCTTAAGAACGTCATCTGAGAGATATAAAGATCATCTCCTAGCCTTAATTTGATAGTGATTGCTTCAGAATGAGACCCCAAGGGTTTTTTTTCAGTTTTAGGTGTGCCACTTTATGTTTTTCAACTCCCTTTACCCGACATAGCCCCGCTGCCAGCAGGCCTATTCAGTACCCTAGTGGGTTTACCTTAGTACCATACAAGCATGGCCCCGCTGCCAGCAAGCCTGTTCAGTACCCCGACGGGTTTACTTGTACTTCCTGATACTTCCTTTTTATTATATTACTCAAAATATTTAGAATTATGTATACTTCTCATTGACAGTTTTAGAGTATAATGAAGGTAGGTGGTATGAGAGTGTTTTAGAGTTATTAGGCACATAATTAATTGTTTTAAATTATCCCAAGGGTGACATCATCTACATTCAACTTAAATCTCAGCTATTCAATGTATAATGTAACGTCTCAGATAATGACTAAGAGGTCCCTCTAGTTAACCCTATTAGGGTTCTCATGAAAGTTCATTGCGGTTTTGCAAGGGCGGTCCACCACATGAGGTTTTTATCAATACCTCCCAAGAAAAACTTGTAAAGATAAAATTGGATAAAAAATTGTTTGAATCAACTAGGTTAGTATTTGACATAATGGTGTTACCACTTTTCAATGGATATTTTAA
>SNQJ01S0031568.1:103441-122110 GCA_010110895.2 Picea sitchensis | reverse complement strand
AGCGGGGGTTCGGGGGCGAAGCCCCCGAATAAAAAATTGCCTTGTAAAAGTATATTGTAATTTCATTGTAAATCTGGACCGTTCATTATAAGGTCACAGATATAACGATAGAGATTATGTTAGGGTTTTTTTCCCTAGAAGAGAACCCTCTTTTATGAGGGAAATGTATTGCGGCTATGTATGTTGGCGAGTATTGTATTCTGAGAGAGGAGACTGTGAGAGAAAGAAGAGGAAGTTACAACGGGTTTTGATGTAGGTTGTATCCCTTCATTTTGCTGGATAATAATAAAGAAAGGACCTAGCAATTTCTCTGGTGGATGTAGCCCACACTGGGTGAACCATGCAAATCTGTGTCTCTCTTGTATTGTGTATCTTCTGTGTTTTATTTATGCATTTGTTTTATTTTATTGCTTCGCGGTCCTGTTTTTCTAACAAAATATAGGCGACAATTTAGAATTAGTGATTGGTAAAGGTAAGCCATAGGCTAACAATCCCCCCCTCAATCACAATTCTGATCAATAATACCAGCAATAAAGCATAAACTGGTATCAATTCCAAGTCTTCATATTGAAACTCCTAAGCTGAGCCTCACAGAAGAACTACCTCAAAAGCCACCAATCTGGATGTTGAACTTGTTCATTTGAAATGAACTAGAAGAGAGATAAGATATGGAAGTGAACACCTGCAATATCTGAACATTTCCTAATTTCTTGACAATTTCATCATTTTGTCAAGTATTTTAGCTAGAAGAATCTGATGCCTTCTGCTAATTGGTGAACATGTAGTATCACCACTCTACTATCAGTGTATCACTGAAAGTGCTCTCTGAATATGTGTTTTGGGATGACCACTAACCAATTGATACCATGTATCTGATGGTTTTTGGATAACCACTAACCAATCTTGACACTTTTAGGTGTCCAATAGCATCCCAATGTATCATGTGTATGATTCAATTGCAAGTCATTGAACCATAATCTTGCCAAAGTCTGCCATCTCTAGAAAATCTCACTATGTAATTATGTGAGCCAGGATGCATGCAATTTGTTCACTTAATGTAAACTCCAATATGATGAGAGTGAACCAAGAGAAGTGAATCAGCTTCTAGCCTGACACATCCCCGAAAAATGCCTGACAACTCTATCAAATGCCAAGCTGCAATGCAGAAGGATCCTCTTGTCCTCTTCTAGGTCGAATGCCCATCTATGTGAACCAAACGTCCACGTCATTTCTCTCAAAATCAAAATTAACATCCAAATTATGTATGATTCAACTTAAACTTATTGAACCATAATTCTACCAAAGTCTTTCATCTACAAACCGCAGTTGCCATTTGGAAAATTTCATGCCCATCTGGCATACTTGATGTTTTTTGTTGTTGAAACTTTCTGACTGACAACCAATTCCATCATCAATTCCCTTCTTTTTCGCTGAAAGGAGAGACCACAAGTGGTTTCATGAACCATCATCACTGGAATTTTGAACTCCCCCCCTTAAGGTGCATGAGAGTTACATCATTGTACTCCCCCCTTCTAGGCTCAAGAGAGTATCGTACTTGTTCCATTTGAGTACAACAAAAAGTGGGCATGTGGAAAAAATCCACATGTTCTCTCATCCCATGAGATCCATGCTCGAAAGCTATGCCATAAGGGGACCACTTATGTGATGTACAAAAATGTTATGTGATACAAGATTGGTCTTTACTCGAGATTGAATTGTACGGTAAGACTTATATAATCGCTTGGTTGTTGATGACTATTTCCAAGGATCAATCCACTCATAGTGAATCTTCAATCTTGCAGGTTTCTTCAGTGTTGAACATCTGTTTAAAGAATGGTTATGCTTGCCACAATGCTGGCAAGGATGGAGATCAAAACACTAATTATCCTTGTGACCAACTCGATTACAATGTTGGAATTTATCATTCTGATGTTGAACTTGAACAAGTGAATTTGCAGCTTCTTGAAGGAATCCAACACTTTGGAACTTGATTGGTCTGGAATAATCGAGAATATGAAAGGTAACTTCCTTGTCATATCCAAGTCATTTTCTATTATTGTTGTAGATGATTTCTTCCCAAGGTCTGATGATGGGCTTCGAAAGAGTATTATGAACCTGTTGCTTTGAAATCTGTGGAAGTGTATTTACTGTATGTTGATGCATCATTGAAAAGTTTTCTTTATTAAACTCAAAAGAAAACTCTTGAAAAGTAGGTTCAAGAATAGCATCATGTTTGTCTGCATTTGAAGATGTCTTATTGAGTTGCTCCTTCATTGACTGTTGATTAAAAACATCACCATGATCATCATAGAGAGGATTGTGTTGAACAAAAACTAGTTCAGAACACTTCACTGGCTGTTGATTTTTGAGATCAGTCAACTCATCATTCAATAGTTGGGATAGAGATTGAAGAAGTCTGACTTTAGCTTGCGTCACTTGCAAACAAGTTAGCACTGATTGAAGATTTTTTTTGTTCAATATCACTGTGTTGTCTTCAGTGGTGTTTATTAGAGTGTTCAATAACTCTAATAATTCAAGACTTCGAGCCATTTTCAAAACACTAAAAGAGATCTCCTTGTGCAGGTAGATCCTTATTACAATTTGAATCGACAGAAGAAGGTTTATTTGCAACTCACTCACTTGAAATTTACGCTCTCTTTCTATTCATGCTCACTTGAACTTGCCTTGCTTGAACTTGCTTCCAGGAAGTTGAGGATGTCGGTTACCACCGAAAATGCATCCCAAAGTATTACAATGATATGAGTTTCAAGTACTCATCCTTGTCAATTACGACTCAAAATGACTCTAGGGTGTCGGGCTCAGCCGAAAATGCACCTTATGACAAATTCAATTCAACTCAACTTGATTTCAAAAAGACAAGTAAACTTACAAAAGGACAATTTGCAAGTTACAATAAATCCTAATTAAGTAATCTTACAACAAACATTATTTGCAAGTTACAATTTAATTTCAAATGCTCCATGATGTCTTGAGTTCGAAAACTTTGATTTTTTCATTACTGATGTAGTTGACGACTTGAATTCTTGAGAATGTTCTTCACATATGCTTGAATGACATGAATTTGAGCTTGAACTTCATGTTTGTTGTGTTAAATGATGAATTGCAAGTATGATTATGTCAACACTAAACATAATGTCATAAAGATTCCATAAAAATCTTACAATCACACACAACACAAAGTGTACCTAAGATCCCCTTATTCAATTTCAGGTGGATCTAAGACACAGAGAAAAAGACTTCATTTTTATTATGAGTATCGATCTTACAATAACCGTGCTCAAATACATTTTGAAACTATCTTTATCTTCAACAACAATATAAAATTTCAATGACTCATCAAGATAAAGCTTCCCTCTTAAACTATGAATCTTTAAATACATGAATAACCACCTTCACATGAATTCTCTTATCACTTTCATGACTTAAATATCCTTATCACTCCAATCCACTTCATAAAATTATAAAGTAATATTTTTATCATAATATTTTATACTCCAGGTTTTAAAACCTTAAACCTTCACATCCATCCATAAACTTTTTGTAACTCTATGTTTTTCACTTTTAAAAGTGAAAAAGGAATTTTATAGATTAGTGTAGAGATTTTTTTTTTAATAGGCCTATCATCTCTAATTTTATATGAATGAGAATGAAATACTTATGAGTTTTTAAAAAAAACCACTTCAACTCACATTTGACAAATCCAATGAACTATCAATGCATTTCAAGCGGATTTTGATTTTGAGAAAATCCGTGGAGCAGATCTTGTGGGAGATGTTTAGAAAATAATAAAATATACCATCATTTTTATCTCTGAACCTCCCATGTTGAATTGAGAGATGGACAGATGAGGTGCTAAGAAAATTTGATGTGTATGCAAGTCGCTTGATTTCTGTGTAAACTAGAGGTGAATTTCTATGATAAAAGGATGAGCACAATTGTCATATTTAATTTCCATCTAATAAAAATGAAAACTTCAACAAAACACTTCCCAAATAAAAGAGTCTCGCCTTAATCTCCACGTGCAACAATTTATTCATAACCTTGAAACTCATTGTATCAGTGGAAAATGATGTGTTGTTGTTTAGATTGTCATTTAACCCTGAAACTTCTCCTCTCACAGCCTGGGACTTCATGATCGAACAATAATTTGCAGGAGGTAGTTGGCACTGCAAACCAATGTCCAATAATTGTTGGTGGTGTGTAGAAGGATCATCATGGCAATCTTCAAGTCCTTTGTCTCTTTTTTTTTTTTATTGCAGACCTTTTCTCCAGGTAGGATTTGTTTTGAGGAAGCGCACATGCAATGTTTCTGTGGACCTCTATCCACAGATAGAATGAGTGCAACCACGATTTGGAAAATCGATTTTGGAGCATGCTAATATATTGGGAGGAAAATCTAAGTCATCTCATGCATGTGATCAATACGACCACAATTTGCTGCTTCTATAATCTCGATCTGATAATTTCAAGGAGGCCATAAAGATCATGGAAGTAATTGTCGAAAACCCTGATGCATGCATTCTCTTTCTTGTACTCATGGTCTCTAATGGATTCAATTACTGCAAATTAGTTGGAGAGGTCAATTTATTTGGATAGATCTCTGAATAGCTCATTTGAATTGAGGTTTCTTGGACCAGAATGGAGTGATATTCATGCAGTCTCTAGATCTGAAGTCCAAACTACCAGATCTCTCTCGTCTCTAGATCTCATAACACGTGGATTGGGCTAGAGCACTTTGCACCTCAAAACCAACAATTAAAGAATCAACATGCTAGCACCAATAGACATGTGGTTTCATTAGATGCTAAGAAGTCCTGCATTTTCCTCCAACTTCACCAAAAAAGGGGGTTTTCAAAATAAAAGTAATTGGAACATAATCAAAGAGAATATACGTTCCATGAAGATAATCAGAATTATGGTAACAAAACCATCGTAATCTTCTTTCTGTTGATGGCATGTCAACATCCCTGCAAATCCTCCCCGTGGTCCCTGTGGTCGTAGAGGTATCCCATTTTTCTTGGGTTTGAATGCAAATCGTGTGCAGTGGATCAATTATCTGTCCAGTCCACGTACTGCATAAAAATATTGCGAACGTGGATGAATTCGCCCGGTTCTTCCTCATTGTGCCTCCATTCAAAAAAATAGTCTGAGTGTTCCTTCACGATGGGTTTTGTTCAGTCTAATCAGAATCAAAACCATGTGTTTTGACACCCCAACAAAACAGAGGATCATGGCGCTTTGACAAAGGAGGAAACATTAAAAAAAAGTCAGCGTCCCAATGGTGAATCGAAGACAAGTCTGGCGAACTGGTGATGACTACTCGCTTCAACGGAGCGGATAAAAATAGACCAATGAGCTTACAAAGCACAGGGTAAAAACAAGAAAACCAAGGAATTTCTCAATACAAAAAATAGTCAACACATAGATGCTGATTCGACTGCATCAACCACAGTTCTTATAGGGGATTGATCACTAGTATATGCAGAGCTAGGACAAGATTTTTCGATTGCAGGATTCTAGTGAAAGATTTAAACATGGGATTCGATCTGGTACTGAGGATGTAGTGAGTGAAAAGATGGATCTGAAAAGGACTAGGATGATTTTGTGCAAGGAAATAAAAAACGTATTCTTGCATTCCTGATATTCATGAGAACTGTAGATCAATCATTGTCATTGCATCTAAAAAAATTCCCACATTTTTAGAGATCACCATCAAGATTCAAATTTATAACCAAAAACAATCATGGATGTTAAAAACAAAATACATAAATATAATTATGATTCTGCACAGGATTTATTTTTGTCATTGGCTACTCTTGGAATTGCAGAAATAATACAACTCAAGCATTTTTACTTGCCTATGCGGTTAATTATTTTGGATCCTCTTTCTTCATGCACATCCATCAGTTGCACTTCACCATCGATCAATACTAATCAATTCAGATTTGAATGGTTTATGGATCACTACCATTAAAATTGATATTCTCACCTTCCATGGATCACTACCAAGATGTTACCAGGTCCTTAAGACTATAAGAGCTTTGATACCAATTGATAAAATATAGACAAGAATAACAATATGGTGGAAAAGGCTCACTAGTCAACACTAATAGTATTCACTCTAATGTTACATATTTATAGTACAATGGGTGATGCCACCTCATAGAGAGATTTTCTCTAGATCCTAAAATCATGCATGATGACTAGGCTATGCAATCTTAACTAAATCATTAGTCATCACTTGAGGATATATTACTAATATCCTAAATGAATAATACAAATATAGGTGACAATTTAGACTTAGTGATTGGCAAAGGTAAGCCATAGGCTAACAATGGAGGAAGAATAATTATCATCCTTTAATCATACATCACATTTAAAATTCAGGGTGAAAGGTAAACCTATTCTAAATCAATCATACTTCAATAATATCAAAGGTACATTAGTAACAAATTTCTAATCCAAACAGGCAACATTTAAAATTCAAGGCACTAGAACTAGTCATTAATCCCTTTAGAAATAAAAATTTAATGGCACTCTTAAAGGGTTAAATCAACAACCAAGGACGCCAGAGAAACAACCTTATCATAATCATACATCAACATACTGACATCCAGGCGCGTGATTAAATCAATATCAAATTACAAAAATCAACATCAATATCAAGGTAAGCACATGATCCATTTGCTAGATTAACATATTCACTTAGCGATCATCGCGCACAGTAATCCCAACAAGGAAATCATATTGCAACATGGTGCCAAGCGCATTAGTAAACTAAGGCGTAAACATGTATGCATCAACTTAGTCGATAGCGCAAGAAACCTAACACCTATTCATCAACATCATCCAAGGTGCAAGATAAACAAATTCTATGTCATCATACATGACATAAATCCATTGCGCAAGAAGTCCAAAAATATTTAACTATCATACATTATAAGGAATCCATAACTAAAGCATTCTAATATCAATCAAGCTAATCATTGACGTAGGGTAAATATATTCAAACTTTTTATTTGCGCAAAAGTCTAAAATTAATCCACCATAAAAATCCATAAGCGCATGAAGCCAAACTCTAAAATCGTCATTTAACACATATAAATTGGTGCACACAAAAGTATAAACTCAACAAGACCTATATCCCATGTTGGAATTGAGCGCTAATGTTCAAATCAATCATCAACTAAACATATTATTGTTCTAATCAACAATGTCCTTTCAATCAGTTCCTTGTCCTAGGTTTTGTTTTTCCAAGACCTTATCATTACTAAGTTATCAATTTATCTTATCTTATATAAATAGAGAGAGATAGAGAGAATTAGGTACTATTTCCTCATTATTACCATAATTCTTGATTAATAATCATCTCCAATGATTATCACCATGATATTTATTCAATAAAGCAATCATTTTCAATAATACACCACTATATTGTTATTGAACCAACAATTATCAATGAAACTTGCAGTCATGGAATAATTACATGGAATTATAATTTAGTAAACATTAAGTTTCATTAATAGACCATTAATACCATTGAGTCTATAATGAGGAAGCAATGGAAGATTTTTGATAAAACTACAAAGGATGAGACAGAAACGACTGGTAATTCCTTCTGAAATCCACCCTGGTGAGATCCTTCTCAATGTCATAGAAACAATATCAACTAGTGATTAATCATTGGAGAGAGAGCTTCGATGGATCTGCGAGGAGACGCTCGCAATTTAGAGTCATAAAGGATGTCAATGCTCTTGCGTATGAGTGTCCTTAATTAAGTAATTCAAAAAGGTTTAGGAAAATGGTGTGAGGGTTCAAGGATCAATCTAATGACAAGGGGGTAACTCTGATTCCAACAAGGTTGAAGGGGGTTAGACATGTTGCAAACCTATAGCGAGGACAAACAAAATTCCCAAATTTTTTGTGGTTAAGGGTTGTAAAGAAATACCAAAATACTCCATTGCTAAACCAATAAAATTTATAAAAATTTTGCAACCATGGACCGAGATGATTAAGTTTTAACCTCCAAAGGATATCTAAAACAAGTCCTTATCATCAGTTGTGCAAGAAAATCATTGTAAAAAGAGGACGTATTTTCAGTGGCAACATAGGATTTCAATGGGAGGAAATATGAAGGACAAGGATAAAGTCCAGTAGGGTTAAAAACAATGGTTCACGACAATGCCATACTTTTACCTCGTCTACTACACAACCATTATAGACTTGCAATTGAAAGATCCAAATTCCAATTGTTACGAGGAAAATCTCTCTATGGCTAGGGTAAACCACAACAGACGAAAATGAATGTAAAAGTCAACTCTCTTCTCAAGTATGTTATACAAACAAATATGCTAGCAAGACAAGATAAAATGCCTACCTCATATAGACATTCGATGAAGTCCACCGATGAGCACTTGAACCAAATCAATATACCTACAACTAGTCCTGAACAACTAATGCAGGAGCATCTCAAGCGAGCCAGCATGGAGACAACGGACAACTGGAAAAGAACCCAGCACAAATTTTGAAATATCTTGAACCATTAATGAAACATCAAGTGGAGGCGCACTTGTATAATGTAAATGGACCTTGAGCGATTTTCTCTCGTCCTTAGTAGGTTGGAGGCATTTATAGTAGTAAATGCAGGTAGATAGAATTGAATGTCTAGATTAGACAGTTTTAGAGTGCAAGAGGGAAACGGGATATAGACACCCTCATTGTATATTGTAACATTAGAGAGCATGAATATTATTGGGGAGAGCATAGAAGAGAAGCAGAGAGATGTGTAGTAGACTCCATGTATAGAAGTTCTGAATTAATACAAGAAGGTTGTGATTCAGACTCATGGTGTCCATATATTCTCTATGTATGCATCTTTAAATGTTATGCTCATGAATGTTTTACTCTTTCTGTCATGCAATTTCTTTTATGCTATGTATGAATGATTTCTTGTTGAATGTTTGAAATCTGAGAGGAAAGGGAAAAGGAATGAGTTTCAATTGTTTCTCTATCTGAGCAAGAGTTCCTGCAAGGAGTGCATTTGAATTGTCTGCAAGGAGTGTGTCGACAAGGTGTTCAGAGGTTTGTCTCTGAAAGCTCGGGAGAGAAATCTTTTGTTCTCATTTCCACAGAAGTGCAGTTGGGCACAGAAGCCGTGCAAGGACTGCGCAGGCCGAGTGAAGTCTCAGGGTTGTGGACCTGAGTGGAGTATTGAGAGACTACTGCTACACGTGTGCGCAGAGTCGAAGAAGTTCAACACTTGAAAGTGCTTGAAATTCTGCCACAAGGAGTGCATGCAAGAGTTTTCCTAAAAGACGCAGAGTCGTAAAAAATCTCAAAAGGATTTTGGACCTTCAAAGGAGTCGAAGGAAAGCCAGAGGCCAAGTACCTTGATAGGTTGAAGGTAGAATGGAAAGTCAAAATTCTCTGAAGAGAATTCACGAAGTTTCATGAGC
This sequence comes from Picea sitchensis, assembly GCA_010110895.2. Taxonomy (NCBI): domain Eukaryota; kingdom Viridiplantae; phylum Streptophyta; class Pinopsida; order Pinales; family Pinaceae; genus Picea; species Picea sitchensis. The sequence continues at coordinate 112,634 of SNQJ01S0031568.1, read as the reverse complement.
CGTCAGATCTCACGAAAGAGCAAGGGAGTTACCGCGAGTATTCCTAAAATTTTCTAAGCTCAGGAGGAGTAGGACCATGGATCCAAGCCACAAGGGGCGTTGGATTTACACGTGGATTTCTATATCGGGGTTTCGTAGGTTGAATTCCCGTAAAATTTGCAATGGGAATCACAAAATCACGAAACGCGAAGTCCCGAAAAGGCTAAAGGGATGGTGTGGGCCACAGAGGAGTCAGCGAAGAGAGGATAGGTGGTGCACCATTGACACGAAGACAAACTCCGTTGACCATTTTGGGGTTTCGTGGAGTGAAGTTTCAAATACATTGCATTAGGATTCACGATATTGCGAAGTCCGAAGTCCCGATGGAGTAAAGGGGTGTTGAAAATTCAAAGCTCGTGAGTCTATCGGAGTTTCGGAAAATCAGGATTCGAAAGTCAAGGATACGAGTTGTTTGACATCGCGACCACCGAAATCGTGATAAGGAGAAATCAAAAATAGGGAAGGAAGGGTCAACGTTGACTGTTTTCGGGGTTCAGAGATCTGAGGGACAGGCGCTTAACCTACGGATTCGCGAAAGTGCGAAGTCCGATCTCCCAAAGTACAAGGGGGAAATTCTTGAATTTGCTATGGGTGCAGATTTCCCGAAAGGGAAATAGAAGAGCCATTCTGAAAGCTCTTTGGGCCAGCGAAGGGAGAAATATCCTGCGTTGATGTGGACCTTTTGACCTGTGGGTTGTGGAGGGAGCGTGTGTCATCAATTTTGGTATCAGAGCACAGAAAGGTTCTTTGCTTTCTATAGCAGAGAAGATGAGAATTCACCATGCCGCCAAGGAGAAGGGACAGACAAACACTCGATCCACCAGAGGAGAGGGAAATGCCGAGAAGAAGAGGTAGGAAGATGATTGATCCAGCCATGGAGAAATAAATGCATGATCCACGAGCTAGACTCGAAGACATGGAGACATCCCAAAGATGCACAATCAGTGTTGGGGATCTAAGTGATTCTGAAAGTGAAATTGAGGCTGAACAAGAAGAAGAAGTTGCAACCGAAGATGTAGAAAATGAACGTTTGATCAGGGCTATTGCAAGAATGGGTGCAAGAGTGAAAATGGACATTCCATTTTATGAGGGAAACTTGGATGCAGAGGAGCTTCTAGACTGGATTAGAGCTCTAGACACATACTTTGACTATGAAGATGCCGAAGAATACAAAAAGGTCAAGCATGTTGTCACAAGATTGAAGGGACATGCAACATTGTGGTGGGATGAACTACAATCTGATAGACGTTGCATGGGCAAGCAGAAGATCAAGAGAGATGACAGAATCATCGTGAAGATGAAGGCAAAATTCATCCCCAGGGATTATCAAATTACTTTGTTTAGGAGAATGAAGAACCTGAGATAGAAGATGATGACTGTGAAAGAATACACTGAAGAATTCTATAAACTGAACATCATGGCAGGTCATCAGGAAAGCGATGATGAAAAGTTTCCAGATACATGAATGGCCTGAGATATGACATCCAGGATGAGATGAGCATGGTAACCATCTAAACGGTGGAAGATGATTATCAGATGGCTCTGAAAGATGAAGAGAAGCTGAGCTGAAAGAAAGGTCAAAGAGGTCGAGGCAAAAGTCAGCCCAGAGGCAAATCAGTTGCCCAAGACAAATATCAGAAGCCTAGGGAGGACTGGAAGAAACCTCATACTTGAACTGAAAGAGGTGTAACCTCACAGCGAGGGAAGCATACTAAGCAGAGAGGATATTATGCTGACAATAATACTTTTCCTCGTACTAGAGGTAGAGGAAGAGGAAGAGGTGGAGTAATAACATGCTTCACATGTGGAAAAAATGGGCACAAGTCTTACAAGTGTCCAGATAAAAAGAGAGGAGGAGAAACTCACATTGTCGAGGCACAGAGGTGAGATGTTGAGGCAGAAGATGTTGAAGGCGGAATATCGCTGATGATGCGAAAAGTTCTTTTGACACCAGAGAAGGAGGTGGAGAGTTCAGTCCAAAGGACCAGACTTTTCAGGATTGCTTGCAAAACCAAGGACAGGGTATGCAAGGTCATTGTGGATAGTGTTAGCATAGATAATCTCATTTCTATGAAGATGGTAGAAAAGTTGGAGCCGGAGACGATTGATCATCCAAGCCCATACAGAGTTTTGTGGCTACAAAAAGGACACCAGGTAATTGTCACTAAACAATGCTTAGTGGAATTCAAGATAGGAGGATATAATGATAAGATATTATGTGATGTCATCCCTATGGATGTTTGTCATCTATTGCTGGGTAGACCATGACAATATGACAAGAATTTGATTCATGATGGGAGAATGAACACATACACCCTAGAGAAGAATGGGAGGACTCACATGTTGCTTCCAATCAAAGATAAGGAGATGAAACTAGAAGTAAGAAACACTGTACTTCTCATGAGTGGGAAAGAACTTCTTATAGAGGTTAATAAGAAGGAAGAACCACAATTCATTGTGGTTAGAAAACTGAATATTGTTTTGACTAGAACAAGAGTGGACGATTTACTAGAAGAGGTTCAGGAACTATTGGAAGAGTTCGCTGACATAGTTGTGGACGAACTACCTCGTTCGTTGCCACCGATCAGAAGTGTGAGTCATCATATTGATCTCATACCAGGAGCAAGTTTTCCAAACAAAGTTGCGTACATATTGACGCTGCAAGAGAATGAAGAGGTTAAGAGGCAAGTCCAGGATTTGTTGGACAAAGGTTTGGTCAGGGAAAGCTTGAGTCTGTGTGTTGTTTTGATGGTACTTAGTCTGAAGAAAGATGGAGGCTGGAGGATGTGTACTGACTCGAGGGCAATCAACAAGATAACCATCAGGTACCGATTTCCATTGCCAAGGATGGATGATCTGATGGATTTCTTGAGTGGAGCAAAGTATTTTTCAAAGATTGATTTGAAAAGCGGTTATCATCAAATCCGCATGAGAGAAGGTGATGAGTGGAAGATAGCATTCAAAACCAACGAAGGGTTGTATGAATGGCTTGTTATGTTGTTTGGCTTAACAAATGAACCGAGTACCTTCATGAGGTTGATGATCGAAGTCCCGAGGGAGTTCATCGGAAAATTTGTCATTGTGTATTTAGATGACATACTGGTTTTCAGTAAAATAGTGGTAGAGCATTTGAAGCATTTGGCTATAGTGATGCAGAGGTTACAGCAGGAGAAGTTGTTGATAAATATGAAGAAATCCTCATTTATGAAGACAGAGCTCATCTACTTGGGATTTGTTATTTCTGCAAATGAGTTGAGGATGGATCCAGATAAGGTGGAGGTAATAAAAAATTGGCCATCGCCGAAGAATATCTTTGAGGTGAGAATTTTTCACGGATTGGCTAGTTTCTACCAAAAATTCATTAGGAATTTCAGTGTAATTAGTGCACCGATAATGGACATAGTGAAGAAGAGACACAAGTCTTTTCACTGGACAGAAGAGGTTGAGAAGAGTTTTAATCTATTGAAGAGGAAGATTACAGAACAACCAGTTCTGGTGTTGCCGGATTTCCAAAGGACATTCCAAGTGAAATGTGATGCAAGTGGATTTGCAATAGGGGCAGTATTGATTCAGGAAGACAGGACGATAGCATACTTCAGCGAGAAGTTGAATGAAGTGAAAGTGAAATACTCTACTTACGATAAGGAGTTGTATGCTATCATACAAGCATTAAAAAAATGGAGACATTATTTGATCCCGAAGGAGTTTATCTTATGTAGTGACAATCATGCACTACAGTTTGTGACTCAACAGGAAAAGTTGAATCAGAGACATGTTAAATGGGTTGAGTACATGCAGAATTTTACTTTTGTGATTAAACATATTTCTGGTACTGCTAACAAAGTTGTTGATGCTTTGAGCAGGAAGTGTTTGCTATTGCAGGAGTTCAAAGTCAAAACGTTGGGTTTTGATGATCTCAGGAACATGTACGTCGATGATCAGGATTTTAAGGAGGTATATGAAGCAGCTGAGAATCCAATTCTCAGATACAGAAGCCAATGGGTAGAATACATGATCCAGGAAGGATTACTGTTTAAAGGTAATCAACTGTGTATTCCAAAATGCTCCATGAGGGAGAATTTGTTGAAGGAGAAACACAGTGGAGGATTGGCAGGGCACTTTGGTCACGAAAAAACGTTCGCAAAGATGAATGAGTCATATTTTTGGCTGGGAATGCGAGAAGACGTCAAGAGATTCGTGGACAGATGCAGAATTTTCCAGCATTCGAAGGGAAGGAAGTAGAGTGCAGGGTTTTATCAACCATTGCCCATATCTGAGAGGCCATGGGATGCAATCAACATGGATTTTGTATTGGGGTTGCCAAGAACACAAAGAGGTTTTGAGTCAATATTTGTGGTGGTGGATAGATTTTCCAAGATGGAACACTTCATTCCATGTCAGAAAACTAGTGACACAACTCACATTGCGAATCTGTTTTTCAAAAAAGTCATTCGACTTCACGGTTTGCCAAGGAGTATAGTTTCAAATCGAGACACCAAGTTCATAGGACACTTTTGGAGGACCTTATGGAAGAAGTTGGGAACTAGTTTGTCATTTAGTTCGGATTACCATCCTCAGATGGATGGACATACAGAAGTGGTAAACAGAAGTCTGGGAGACTTGCTGAGAAGCTTGGTGACAGAACACCACAGCCAGTGGGTCAACATATTACCACAGGCGGAATTTGCTTATAACGACTCAGTTAATAGAAGCACAGGGCAGAGTCCATTTCAAATCGTCTATGGCATGTAGCCGAGGGGAATTTATTAATTGAGAGATTCATAACAGACTGCGATTAGGAGCGCTAGTGTAGAATATTTCACAGAGGCGATGAAGGAACTTCACAGCCAGGTGAAGGAGAGATTGCATAATTCAAGTCAGGAATATAAGCGCAGAGCAGATCAACATAGGAGACAACTTCAATTTGAGGTTGGTGATTTGGTTCTGGCACATTTGAGGAAGGAAAGGTTCCCGAGAGGAACACATAATAAGCTAAAAATGAAGAAAATCAGACCATGTAAGGTCTTAAAGAAATTTGGGGCGAATGCTTACGAGATTGAATTACCCGATGGGATCGAAATTTCTCCGATATTCAATATCTTGGATTTGTACCCATATAAGGCTGAGGAAGCAGGGATCGGAGATGAGAAGCCATTGATCTAGTGGACAAAGTAGATGTCAGTTGCAGATAATCCATAGATGGAGCGCATACTAGACAATAGGGTCAGTAAAAAGACCAGGTGAAAGAAATACTTTGAATATTTGGTCAAGTGGAAGGGCCATCCAGTTGAATATGCTATCTGGGAGAATGAAGCGGAGATCCAGAAGCATGGAGAGACTGTGCATGAGCTCATGGATAGGATCCCATGAAAAGTTTCAAGCTAGGGAGTATGATGCAGGAGCATCTCAAGCAAGCCAGCGCGGAGACAACGAATAGCTGGAAAAGAACCCATCACAAATTTTGAAATATCTTGAACCATTAATGAAACATCAAGTGGAGGCACACTTGTATAATGTAAATGGACCTTGAGCTATTTTCTCTCATCCTTAGTAGGTAGGAGGCATTTATAGTAGTAAATGCAGGTAGATAGAATTGAATGTGTAGATTAGACAGTTTTAGAGCACAAGAGGGAAACATGATATAGACACCCTCATTGTATATTGTAACATTAGAGAGAATGAAGATTATTGGAGAGAGCATAGAAGAGAAGAAGAGAGCTATGTAGCAGAATCCATGTACAGAAGTTCTTAATTAATACAAGAAGGTTGTGATTCAGACTCATGGTGTCCATATATTCTCTGTGTATGCATCTTTAAATGTTATGCTCATGAATGTTCTACTCTTTTTGTCATGCAATTGATTTTATGCTATGTATGAATGATTTCTTGTTGAATGTTTGAAATCTGAGAGGAAAGGGAAAAGGAATGAGTTTCAATTGTTTCTCTATCTGAGCAAGAGTTCTTGCAAGGAGTGCAGTTGAATTGTTCGCAAGGAGTGTGTCGACAAGGTGTTCAGAGGTTTGTCTCTGAAAGCTCAGGAGAGAAATCTTTTGTTCTCATTTCCACAGAAGTGTAGTTGGGCACAGAAGCCGTGCAAGGAGTTCCCAGGCTGAGTGAAGTCTCAGGGTTGTGGACCTGAGTGGAGTATTGAGAGACTGCTACTGCAGGTGTGCGCAGAGTCGAAGAAGTTCAACACTTGAAAGTGCTTGAAAGTCTGCCGCAAGGAGTGCATGCAAGGGTTTTCCTAAGAGACACAGAGTTGTAAGAAAGCTCAGAAGGATTTTTGATCTTCAAAGGAGTCGAAGGAAAGCCAGAGGCAAAGTACCTTGATAGGATGAAGGTAGAATGGACAGTCAAAATTCTCTGAAGGGAATTCGAGAAGTCACGTGAGTCGTCAGATCTCACGAAAGAGAAAGGGGGTTACCACGAGTATTCCTAAAAGGTTCTAAACTCAGGAGGAGTAGGACCGTGGATCCAAGCCACAAGGGTCGTTGGATTTACACATGGATTTCTATATCGGGGTTTCGTAGGTTGAAGTCTCGTAAACTTTGCAATGGGAATCGCAAAATCACAAAACGCGAAGTCCTGAAAAGGCTAAAGGGATGGTGTGGGCCATAGAGGAGTCAGCAACGAGAGGAAAGGTAGCACACCATTGACATGGAGACAAATTCCATTGATTGTTTTGGGGTTTCGTGGAGTGAAGTTCTGAATACATTGCATTAGGAATCGCGATATTGCGAAGTCCAAAGTCCCGATGGAGTAAAGGGGCGTTGAAAAGTCAAAGCCCGCGAGTGTATCGGAGTTTCAGAAAATCGGGATTCAGAAGTTGAGGAGATGAGTTGTTCGACATCGCGACCACCGAAATCGCAATAAGGAGAAATCCAAAATAGGGAAGGAAGGGTCAGCGTTAACTGTTTTCGGGTTTTGGAGATTTGAGGGACATGCGCTTGACCTACGGATTCACGAAAGTGTGAAGTCCGATCTGCCGAAGTACAAGGGGGAAATTATTGAATTTGTTGTGGGTGCAGATTTCTCGAAAGGGAAATAGAAGAGCCATTCTGAAAGCTCTTCAGGCCAACGAAGGGAGAAAGATCCTGCATTAGCGTGGACCTTCTGACCTACGGGTTGTGGAGGGAGCGTGCATCATCAACAACCAAGCAAAGAAATCATATGGTGATATTATATAATGTTAGTACATTTAATAACATAATTCATTAATAAACATGACAAATACACCCATGGAATGATAATTCAGACATTTGTAAGATATCAATTGGATGGGAAAAGAGTATTTCTATTAATATGTGATCAGTAGAAGTGAAAATGTTACAAACTTCTGTCGACATGGTTCAGAACCGAGAAACTAAGTTCCTTCTAGCTGGGCCTCCACCAATTCAATCCTCCACCAAAGGCAAGCTCATAATAGAGAAACAATGAGGTTCTCAGTCAATAAAGGAATAGCTTGGAGGATGAACACCATGTTCATACTTAAAGGACAAAGGGATGCAGACTCAATATAAGTAAATAATTTATCCAAAGTAACTTTTCTCTCAAAGTTGAACTCTTTCTCTTCTTTCCATAGCTCGGAATTGGCCCATTTATAGCCTTAAAAATGGAACTGAAGGGTTGAGTCCAAACTTTTCTAGTATATGGAAGACCAAGGATCATAGTTCTCATGTAGTGACATGGAAATCTGTTGGGCCCCAACAACTCCCCCTAAAGTTTTACAAAATTTAAAGGACCCCCATTAGAATCTTGATAATTATAATGAGCTACAGAATCAACCTTTTAAAATAGTTCCAGACATTGGATTTCTTTGAGACAAACTTAATACATTCACTATAGTGTGATACATTCATTACAAGAGTATATGTCAAAATTTAGAAACGAGCATAGAAATCTCAATTTAAACAAAAACGTTAATTTTTATCAACTGTTTGCTTTCGTTTAAATTATGATTTTGTGTTCTTTTTTTTGCTCATTAGCAAGTTTGACTATTTTGAATAATGGGTTCAATACTTCATCAAATAATATCTTGATTGATTTCTCATTTTCATAAAATCACTTGGTGGTATTAATTAATTCAATTCTTTTTTTCATTTTGCATCTCATTTCAAAATAAAAATAATAATTAAAAAAAACAAAATTATCTATGATTTGTTTGATTTTCTAAGAAACCGAAATTAATATTTTTATCTTCTCCATTAAATTGAAGCTTCTAGAATTTTAAGATATTATTTGAAAGGAAATTATAAACAATGTTTGTTGAGAACTTATAGTTAGTTTAAATTCGTTTTTTATTTTAATGTTCGATTTGGTTTTATTTCACAATTTTTAGGTTATTAATGCAGGTTTCTTTTTGTTTCACATGTTTCTATTATCAAATATTTGATATGGATCTGATCATGGCTTGATTTTATTATCCAAATGCGTTCAAGATGATTGATCCAAAAACAATATTGTATTGCTACAAATAATTTTATGAGCAACAACAGATAAAATTTGGAAAGGCGTCAAGATCACACAAGCGATTTTGCAGGACTGTTTGCAACCAAACTGTGAGGCATTTGAAGAAACGGTTGAAAAATTATTTCCCAAATGGACCCATTTACCTTCCTCTAAGGAATTTTCCCAAACAAATGTATGAATTGATAGATATTGATGTATTTTTATGAGACAAATTTCAGGTGGAGAAAATTATTAGTGATGCCCAGACTGTTCACTCATTGTATAAATATATGAGAAAGTTTAGAGCCAGGAGGATCCAAGAAATTGAGAGGAGGATTTCAATCCTTTCTCTTTTGTATATTATTTATTTTGTAAACTTTTCTTCTTTTCAAATGGAGTAACGGATGGTTGAAATATTTGGGAGGATGGACAAGTATTTTCAAAAAAGAATATGGAATTCTAGGTTGCTTAATGACTTTTGTCCTGTGAGTAAAATGGTTTTATTTTCATTATAATATCTTCATGTTCTTTGAATAATTGATTATGCATTTATTTAAATTAGCTTTAGTCTATTTTATCAATACATGGTTAATTTTTATCATTTATGTATTAATTTTTTCAATCTTTAAGAGTCTATTATCTTAAAAATTCTTCCAGGACTACAATATGGGCATGTGATTTTGAGAAAGAATATGGGAAAGCAATT
>SNQJ01S0031568.1:77064-101887 GCA_010110895.2 Picea sitchensis | reverse complement strand
GTGTTCCCCATTGATATATCCATTTCATCAAAGTCATAGTTTGCCTCCTAATTTTTATGATAGGATCTTAGAATGGCTTGAAGATTCGTATCTAAAAAATCTTCATAATAAAGATAAAGTTGTGTTTGCTTTGTTTCTACCTAAATATCTAGGAAGTAAGCATTACATGATTTTTTTAGATCCTCCATGTGAAGAAATTCATGAACACTTGGAGAATTTTCAGGAGGATGGGGCACTTCGGCCTTGGTTTATGGTTATGTCAGGTCCCCATAATATTGACAAGTTTTCCAAACTTACTTACACTCTTACATGCCATTATGACTCATATAACGACCAGATTGCAGAATGGTTGGAGGATCCATACATAAAGAAGTTTCAAAAAATGGTAAGGTCGTGCTTGTTTTGTTTTCAAAAGAATTTATAGGAGGTAAGCATGACATATTTCTTTTGTATATGAAAATACTACATTCTTTTATTCTAATTTTTTACTTTCTATGCCTTGCAGGATTGAAGATGCTCTTGTGTCTACATTGGAAATACAATTTTACTTAGCATTTTGATCTATTTAGTAGTTTAGAGTACGTTTAGGAGTAGGTTTCCTTTAATTTTATTTCTTAATATTTCTTTGTGTAATAATGAATTTATGAACACAAGTGGGTACACCAAGAGAACCATAATATGAATGTTGTCAAGGAAGTCCACTTTAAATTTTTTTCTCTCTGATTTTCGTTGAACATTTCTTTCCAAAAACACAGTATCGTCATGAAAATTTTAAATGGAAAGTAAAGAGATAAGTAAATTTGAATTATCAATTCCACCCTGACCCAAGGTGCCACGAGTAGGACTGCACTCATTTTAATAAGGATTTTTCTATTTTCTTTTAGTCTCTTTTATTTTTAATAATAATGTTTGGTCAAAGTAGCATCTCATGCATCACTATCGTAAGAAAATAACTTGCTCGCACATAATATTTTATATGATTTAGTTCTTCATTTATTTTACAGTAAGATGCTAGTGGATCCAAAAGCTTAAGTTTATCTTTGGCCAAAATCGTTTCCTGAAATGTTTTCTTTTATTGTTTTGATTTTGTGTACTTCTGATTTTGAATCCCTTTAATAAAATTTGATTTGGTTTGTTGTGTGTTTCTTGTTTTCTTTGATTGCTTTGAATGAGTTTCCTTCTTATCTTTATTTTTGAATCAATATATTTCTGATCAAAAAGTTATTGTCAAAGGAAACATTTATTTTAAGACTTGTGTTTTTCAAGCAAATTGAAATATTTCAAAGAGGTCCTAATATTAATATATAGCTCAGAAAATTGATTTTTAAGTCAATTGTCACTTTCATTTTGTCCTCAAATTGTCTTTGCCAGAGTATTACACCAGAGATATGGTTTAAATCTTTGATAATTACGATGATCTTTAAACTTTTTACGCCGTCCATATTCTTAAGGAATCACTTTTAAGTGCTTTCCCATTCTTTAGATGATTTTGTAAAGGGAATTTAAAATCTCAAACCATGATAAAACTTCCAGTTTTGAAAGCAAATAAATAACCTGATCAACTATTCACCTGTATTGCAATTAACCCCCGGTATCACCCCACTCTCTTTGTCATCAATAAATATATAATTGTATTACTATTTAAAAGTGGCATAAGAGGGTTGAAAGCACTTATGTGTGGGAAGTGTGTGTAAACCCGTCGGGGTACTGAATAGGCTCGTTGGAAGCGGGTAAATGCACACATGATACCAAGACAACTTCATCAGGGTACTGAACAGGCTTGTTGGCAACGAAGCAATGTCGGTTCGAGAGGTAGCGGGTGTATGTTTTTAAATTAACTTTTATGGAAGTATATATCATGTGGATACAACTATTGGATGGGATTAAAGCATTTGAGTGGGTTAAATGACATCCCTATCGAGGCTATGGACCCCTGATAGCAACAATGGCTCTATCAACGGTATTTAAGTTCTTTTATAAACACCATGACTCTTTGATTAAGACATTATTTCAGTTTATAATCCCCTGCAAAGAAAATTCTATTGTCTGGTTATAACATTGAGCTTATCCTAATACCTTATGATCTCAAAGTGAATTTATTTCAGGGAGCTTAAATCATTTTATTAGTCTTATTATTTTCTTCCTGAGATGAAATATTACCAGATCAGAGATAATTGCTTCTCCCAGTAAGTCTCCATTTGTTGGGCCCCAACAATGCCCCCTAAATTTTTACAAAAAGGGCCCCCATCAGAATCTTGATAATTATAATGAGCTACAAAATCAACCTTTTAAAATAGTTCCATACCTTGGCTTGTTTTGAGACAAACTTAAGGCATTCACTATAGTGTGATACACTCAATACAAGAGTATATGTCAAGATTTATAAACGAGCATAGAAATCTCAATTTAAACAAAAACGTTATTTTTTATCAATTGTTTACTTTCGTTTAAATTATAATTATGTGTTATTTCTTTTGCTAATTAGCAAGTTTGACTATTTTGAATAATGGGTTCAATACTTTATCAAATAATATCTTGATTGATTTCTCATTTTCATAAAATCATTTGGTGATATTAATTAATTAAATTCTTCTTTCATTTTGCATCTCATTTCAAAATAAAAATAATAATTAATTTTTTTTTTTATCTATGATTTGTTTGATTTTGTAAAAGAACAAAATTAATATTTTTCTCTTCTCCATTAACTTGAAGCTTCTAGAATTTTAAGATATTATTTGAAAGGAAATTATAAACAATGTTTGTTTCGAACTTATAGTTAATTTAAATTCATTTTTTATTTTATTGTTCTAGATTTTGTGTTATTTCACAATTTTTAGGTTATTAATTTAGGTTTCTTTTTGTTTCACAGGTTTCTATTATCAAATATTTGATACGGATCTGATCATGGCTTGATTTTATTATCCAAATCCATTCAATATGATTGATCCAAAAATAATATTGGATTGCTACAAATAATTTTATGAGCAACAACGGATAAAATTTGGAAAGGTGTCAAGATCAGACATGCGATTTTACAGGACTCATTGCAACAAAACCGTGAGGCATTTGAATAAACAGTTGAAAACCCATTTCCCAAATGGACCCATTTACCTTGCGCGTCGAAAGTTTCCCAAAAGAATGCACAATTTGAGAGATATTGATGTCTCTTTACAAGGAAAATTTTAGGTGGCGAAAATTATTAGTGACGCCCAGACTATTCACTCATTGTATAAATATATGAGAAATTTCAGAGCTAGGAGGATCCAAGAGATTGAGAGAAGGATTTTAATCATTTCTCTTTTGTATATTATTTATTTTGTAAACTTTTCTTATTTTCAAATGGAGTTATGGATGGTTGGAATCTTTGGGAGGATGGACGAGTATTTTCAAAGAAGAATATGGAATTCCAAGTTGCTTAATGACTTTTTCCTATGAGTAAAATGGTTTTATTTTCATTATAATATCTTCATGTTCTTTGAATAATTGATTATGCATTGGTTTAAATCAACTTTAGTCTATTTTATAAATACATGGTTAATTGTTATCATTTATGTATTAAATTTTTCAATCTTTAAGAGTCTATTATCCTAAAAATTCTTCCAGGATGACAATATGGGCATGTGATTTTGAGAAAGAATATGGGAATGCAATTCATATTTGGCTTTAGACCTGTGTGATGCGTATTCCATTTCTTTCTTTCATTATTGTTGTATTATGAAAATGTTATTATGGTTGATTTTAGCTTTAGTTTGTCATCATATGGTGTTTTTATACTGTTAAATGTTATATGTTGTCCATAATTTCTTATTCCATTTTTTATGTGTGATTGATCTATCATTTGATCATTTTTTAATTTATTCTTAATGTTAAATGTTGGATAAAATCAATATTCAGACCCGAGTTTTCTCTTATTCTTAAATATTGATCATCTTAAGATCACAAGATTTTTTAATTAGATGTATTTATGTTGTTATTAATTTACTCCAATATCAAATACTTCTTTGAATGTATTCTGGAAGTGCTAGTATTGTTTTGTTATAGATTTCCCTTAACAACAGTACAGCCAGGAGCTCATACAACACAGGAAGATAAACTCAGTTGACTGATCAGTTAGAGGTTAGTAGATGCACTATTTTTTTTTATTTAGAGTAGTTTATGATTGAAACAATGATTACATTAATTAACTTTGACTATTTTTGTGTCACTGTTTCAATTGTATTCATTTAGTATGTATTTGTTTAATATGTTTAAAAATAAAATAAAATAAGTGGTGTTCATATTTGATTCAGAAACTTTATCAAACAATCATTTTCGCAAGATTTCATGCAAACCTTGTAACCTGTATATAGATTGTGTATATTCACATTTCTTTTTAATAAACATTAGTCAATAATATATCATTTGTTAGAATCATAGATTTTAGGTTAGTTTCATTTATTTTATTATTTTTACGACTTTAGTTGGCTAACGGATCCATTAAACACGTTAGAATAGGTTACACCAAATGGCTTGGTTTATTTAGACAACCCCGAACCGGATCTATTCTTCCAGTTGACGGCATGTCAAATTTTCCCATCAACAAAACCTGAAATTAATTTTCATTTTATGGCACAAATCTCGATGTACGTGGGTTTCAATGGAGTAACCTATGTATACGCATGATGTATAGTAGGAAATATGCATACATGTGGAAAAATATTTATTTTTAGCTCTGGATTTTACAAACAATGATGATAATTCTGCAAGGAGAAATGGAAAAAGGCCATCTATGCAAGATTTCATAGGGTGAGGAAAATATTGCTATAACATATATTCTCCCTAATGTGTGAATTCATAGGAGTATCCATGATGGCCGAAATACATTACAAACAACCCAGAAGTGGAGTGGTAGGGGACCAACTGGACGAACTAGTTTCTCATTACATTTTGCACTGACTTTGCATACATGGATGCCAATAGAATTAGACTATAGATCCATGTGAAAATATACCAAACAAGTTTTTGTGGCCATTAATAGGAAAAAACAAATGCAGTTACATGCCAATAGTTGTCATAGTCACGAACAAGGCCTAGTAGAACCAGTCTCAAAACCAATCTAAAGATATATGTATATAATGGAGTACAATCTAGTCTCCCATGATCACTGAAGTCATATAGGTATTGGTCCAATGAAAAGGAAGAAACAACTCAGGAAATTTGCATCCACATACTGATGTCTTCAAGTCTTCTACACAATCCGCCAAGGGTGCAAGTCTACATCATGTGAATAAAGGAGTTGAGGTCGAGCACAATGAGACATCGTTTGATTACCGGTCATTGATGTATATTGTTAACAAATGTGAGACAACCTACCGATAATGAAAGTAGGTATCAAGGCACTGATTACATTCTTACAAGTGTGAATAAATGAGTCGGTGTCGAACACCTGAAGAATCCATCGATCAAGAGACATTGATGTATTCCCAACTCTCGATGGCGAGATAGCCTGCCACTAATGACTCCAAGCCTCAAGGTACTCATAAGACTCTAGGTCATGTTTCCAGAATAAATGAGTTGAATTTGATGGAAGGAGACCCGTTGAAAGGAGAGCATTAAGGAATCTCTCATCAATCAACACGATGTACAAAGCATGATCTTCATGATTTGGTGAAAATCAGATGAAGAACATGTTCACGAACCAACGACCCTGTGTGTCTTTTGTGTGTGCCAACTGCAAGAGAAACATGAAAAGGACCCTCTGAATAGAAGCCAATGATGAAAATTTCTAAAAAAGGCGAGGAAATAAACAATAAGGCTAATGGAATCTAAGAAACTACATGAATCCCAATGTGCGAATAGATGTCTTGTCATCGAACAGAAGGGAAACCACCGAGTCAACGACCAATGATGAAATGTCGACTGTTGGTTTAAAGTTTACCTACCAATGATGAAAGTAGGGTTAGGGTGCACGATAGGACTACAATATCATGTGGTTCTAAGACAAACTGAGGTTATGGCCAACATGAAAAGTCAAGAGTTCTGAGGATTTGACGACACGGGTTGATAGACTTCCTTTGAACAAGAGCATGAGACATATGGAAAACTCTAACAACATAGACTCAATGATGAAATCATTAGATGCATGAGGCATCAATAAAACTCTCTATAGGGACTGGAAGAATAACCAATTGGTAGAAAAGACTCTGTAATGAGCTCATCTTCCTAATTCCATGCTAATCCCAAAATTATGATGACAAATGGACTCAATAAATTTGTTCTTTGTTCAAAGATGACATGACTACTACCAATATAAGATAATACTCCCTTCCCGTCCATCTTTTTTTGATTTTTCATAGACAAATGAATGCTATGATACAAAGGAGGAAATGAGTGTCACAAGTAAGAAAAAATAGTTCCAGCAGTGGAACATACCTATGCTCAATGCAAGGAGATGCATGTGGGAGATGGACACTTGGGGGAATGTTTCCTCCTAGGTATAGGGTGTCAAATTGTGAAGGATATAAACAAGGCTCTACTTGGTTGAGGATGTAAAAACTGTTGAGGAAAACCGTTTATAATGCAAAGCGAAAACCGGCTATAGGCTCAATACTGCAAGCAAGGGCATGAGATGAAATCACAACTTAACGCCAAAAAATGTATTTTTTTTATGTATTTTAGTCTACTTGGTGTGAAAAAGGAATAAACATGTGCCAAATAGACTTATTTTCAAATCCATTTTACGAGTGTGAAAGATACATGTTCACTCGGAAAAAATTTCACTTTTTGATAACGAGTCAAAAAAGAGATTAAATAAGAATCACCACCTTTCAAGTCCAATTTAAGGAGTGTGAAAGGGACAAATCACTCGACAATCTTTTCACTTTTTGAACGATTCGGAAAATATCTTAACTTGGAATCGTTTGGGAGAGTCTAGGTGGCAAGCCACAGCGGAGGCCAAGGCTCTCGTGTAGAACTTCTGTGGAATGTCAATATCTTATGAATAGTTGACATAAGATTGGGAAAACCCAAAGATATTCAATTCGAGGAGGATAAAGAACTAGTTAAGGATATGGTCTCACTGATATATTGGATAATGTCCCTTACTGGAAAGGACATAGACAGGGGCATTGGATACCCCACAAGACCGTCCCAATTGAAGGTGATCTCCTCAAAACTCGAAGGGAGAGGACTTGAGGAAAGTAAAATTCTCTCTCATTTAGAAGGTGAAGGATCGGGAATGTTGACGACATGGTTGAAGGAGGAATCATTGTCCACAAGGAGAGTAGGATTGACCAGATATTTCACTGGTACGACCATTCTTCAATTCTTGGTTGAAGAGAATGTGTGATAACAGGGATAGGGGGCACACCACCCTCGATGGGGGTGTGATTAGGAGATGATTGCAACGAATTTACTGTCATGTCAATCAAAGGAGAAATAGGGTGTGGGGAAACCACAGAAACCTCATAATCCGAAGGGCCCTTAGGTGAGCCCCACGTTTCTAGTATCCCAATAGTAGCTAGACATAAACAAGTAAGTTGATCTCCTTCGCAATTTCTGCAAAGGAATTTAGGTTTACGTCTGAGACATATAGGTTTCTCGATGCCCCCAACATCGTTCACAACGGCTAGTGGCATGCTCTCAACGTGACTAGCAGAGGAAAGAGACCCATATCCTCCATTATGTACATAGGTTGGATATTTGACATCGATATGACTCATGGTGACTAGAATGGTACCCCCGGCATGGATAGCAATGACTGGGTGCGAGTTATCAACATGAATCATAGAGGTTGTCGACTCATCTCCAACATGACTGATAGAGGTTGGTGATGGAGCTCCAATATTATTGGTAGTTACTGGACTAGTGGTGAGTTGTGGAATTTGATACCAAGGTCCAAGGAAATATTGGCTCTGAAACATTGCAAGACAAGAAGGGTCTTGGCTTAACCCATGTCCTTGTCTGGAAAGGTAGTATCCTCTATTTAATTGATTCAGAGAGGTTTGAACAGGCATCATAATTGAAGTATGCGATGATAATGAAGTATGATAAGGACTATTCAAGTGAGGATATAAGTTTCCCCCTTGTGAAGGGGCTCCATGAAGAGGGTAGCCTGAACTTTAAAACTGATTCACCCCGTATGCAACACTCGGGGATACATGAGGACTCGTCATGGGAAAAGTGTTAGAAGCAACTAACATGGTAGATGAAGGATACAAAGAGGGAGTGTAGTAAGTAGAATAAGCACCCATTTGAGTAGTGGCTCCTGAAAAAGAATAACTAGGACTGGATCCGTAAGAGGGGAGGTTCCAACCTTTGTTCATGAAAGTTGGTTGAGGGACATGAATCATATAAAATGAAGACATAGGCATCGGGGCCATGGTGCCCCCATATCCAATGCTAGGATTCATAAAAGTGGACCAGGGAGAGGATTGCAAGGGTGAAGGAATATCAACAAGAGAATGACTAGAGACCCAAGGTGTGGACTGAGTGCCATAGTTCTGCATACCATTATGAAAAGAAGAAGGATTCGCCCACATGAAATGAGTAGGAATCATGGGGTAGGTAGCAGTAAATGAGGGAGCCAAAGGGACTCCACTATCCATGATAATGAGCACTCAGTAAAGACTGTTAAGGCCAACTAGTAATCAAAGAGCACACCAAAAGTCAAATGACCAATATGCATACAAAAAAGGTAAAGTGGTTGAGAGTGGCCTCCCTCCCTGAAGAAGGTGTGTCTCACCCAAGAGGGGCCTGAAAATCCCTGCTAAATATCAGAGGTAACATAATCACTTATAAGGGCCCTCGTGGGATTAAAAACTAGTCTGTTAGATCCCCCCGGAGAGGTAATCCTCCATAAAGGTTGTGTGTTTTCCAACCCTTATCTGACCCAGGGTACCTGCAGAATAACCTATGCAAGTAACCTATGTGGCACCTAAGTAAAGAAACTAATAAACTATTGTATAACCTATGCATAGGCGAGCAGTCATAAGTCAGGTCCACCATATGGGTAGGGTAGCAAAGCCCGAAACCTTGAAAGCACCGCCTCTCACGGAGGTAAGGGAACTAATAAGATCACTAGATATGAATAGATCCCTAGAAATATCTCTGATGCTAAGAAGGTATCAGGGGGGGTATCCCTTCAACCAACCTCGTGCAACCTCATGATTGACTCCAGTGTGAGCGGAGCCTTCTAATATTACCAATTATACAATGGATTTCTCCACTCCCTTTCTCAGACACATATGTTGATTTAATTTCCTTGGAGAAGTTTACTCACAAAATCCTATTCCAAGTCACTAAATCCTAACCTAGTTTGTGCACCCTAGAAAATAAAATCGTGACTAATCAATTTTAGATTATAGCGTTAATTTTAGTGGTTGTGATTACTCAAAAAAGTATGCTAGGGAAACTCATGATGTTATGACTCTGCAAGAAAAGTAAATATGTATCTAAAAACCAATGCAATTTTCAAATTCAACTGTGCAATTGTGAAGTAAAAATTCAATCTTTCATTATATGCACTAAGATAATGAAAAAGACTCAAAAGACCAAAATGTCAAGCAATGCAAAATGCCTATTTTTTTTTTTTTTTTCAATATGATAAAAATTAAAATGCATGGACTGAAAAGAACCTTGATATATAAATCTATTGTGTATAGAAACAGATAACTCAAGAAGGATACCAAGCAACAAAACACTCAGCCCAATTTACAAGGACAATAAAAAATGAAAAGATGATGACAAAGACTCCGCCCAGAAATTCAACCAAAGATAGGTTTCTTGCCATCCCACGAGCACTTAACACGCACTACAGAGACCTAAGAAGGCTCAACAAACATAAAATCCCACCCAACAACCACCATACCAAGAAAACAAGAAAGGAAAAATGGTGTACATCACCTTTTAGGAAAACAGAGTGTATATACACATCTTGTAGAGGGGAAACCTGCGTATGTACGTGACTGTCAAGGAAAAAGGCGCGTATATGTTTCAAAAAAAGGCCAGGCAAGGGAGAAAGGTTGAAAACTCAGACCCAGAGTGAACAAAGGCTGTCAAGAAACGATGCAACAAGAAACACAATAGGAACGAGAGCAATCTAAGGAGAAAAGTACTTCAAACCCTAAGAAAGAATATCCAATCCCCAGTATGGTTGCCAATTATGTTACGAGGAAAATATCTCTATGGCTAGGGTAAACTACAATAGAGGGAAATGATTACAGAAATCAAATCTCTTCTCAAGTATGCTATATAAACAAATATGCTAGCAAGACAAGATAAAAGGCCTACCTCGTCTAAACGTTCGATGAAGTCCACCATTGAGCACTTGACCCAAAGCAATATACCTGCAACTAGTCCTCAACAACCAAGAAAAGAAAGCATATGGTGATATTATATAATGTTAGCACATTCAATAGCATAATCCATTAATAAACATGACAAATACGCCCATGGAATAATAATTCAAATATTTTCAAGGTATCAATTGGATGGGAAAAGAGTATTTCTATTAATATGTGATCAGTAGAAGTGAAAATTTTACAAACTTTTGTGTCGCCACGGTTCGAAACTGAGAAACTAATTTCCTTCCAACTAGGCCTCCACCACTTCAATCCTCCACCAAAAGCAAGATCATAATAGAGAAACAATGAGTTTCTCAATCAATAAGGGAAGAGCTTGGGGGATAAACATTGTGTTCAGACTTAAAGGACAAAGGGATGAAGACTCAATATGAAGTAAATAATTTCTTCAGAGTAAATTTGCTCTCAAAGTTGAATTCTTTCTCTTTTTTCCATAGCTGGTGCATTGAAGAATTCTTCGTACAACATATTGATTCGTTGGTGCATGAGTGTTCCACAGTATATTTGATCTTCCATCTCGCTCTACAGATCGAACACCAATTCCAATTTTTTTGGGTGGAAGAAGGGTGGGGGGGCATGCCATGTTTTAGGTACAATCGATATAGGAGGTGGCGCAAATACCTTGACACCTTCCACCATCATGCCACCTGGCCCCTCCACATCCTCGCTTGTAGTAGCCTACCCTCCATCATGTGCTCCATCCCTGTGCTCCTTCCCTGCGCACCATCCTTGTGCATCCTTCTCCTTCCCGGGGTCCCCGTCCTTTGTCTAAGCATTGGATAGTTCATAGTATTCTTGGAGTAGGGTGTCCTGAGAGGCAAGGTGGAGGAATTCCTCCTCCATGATGCAGATGTGAACCTCCTCTTACCCCTCCTCCATGGTGTTGGTGCATTGGTGAGCTACGATGGCTGATGTAAAGTCTTCCGCAAAGGAATTTCTTAGGGGTCACCAATTCTCTGGCACAGTGAATAGAAGGGACTCCATAGGAGTCTGTATGGGAGCCTCTGATATTACTTCCTCCAGGTAAGCCATTGGAGGTGAGTTGACCATCCTTCCTCTGCGTTCTTTCTTAGAGCATTGAATGTGGGCTATGGAGAGTTCCCTCTCTAGCAGCTTCTACCTCCTCTATCACACTGCAAAACTATGCCAGACAAGGTCGTGATGCAGCCTACCTCTCTCTCGTGGCATCGAGGAAGTAATGCAAATGGCTATCTTGCACAAGGTTCTGCAATGGATGCACCAGAGAACTAAGTTGTTTGCCTAGTGCAGGTCGAGGGCGAAGTGGTTTAGGCTGGTGCAATGTTGGGTGATATTGAGGAGGAGAGACATGAATGCTCCCATTATCACCTTCCATACATTGAATTTAATTTTCTTCGCTCTACTCACGTGGGGCAGCCATCCTTTGGATTTTGAAAAGAAGTTAAGGAAAGCTCCCATTATTAATGGAGAGGGGATGGGAGCCAGCCTTCCATATGTATGGCTGGTCTCGGGCCTATGTTAGGTGGCCACCATGTGATATGTGGCACCCCATATGGGGTTGGGTAATCGATCATGGATAGGTCTTGGCATCAGTATGAGAGTTCAGATCAAGGTGAAGTATGGGCATTCCAGTGGATCAGATCTGTCATGGAATCCACTCCTTCGTTTTCTAGGAAATCTGCTACTTTTTTGTGTCCATTTTCACATGAGAGGGTATGATGGTGAGGCTAGGGCGTAAGAGGGATCCAAAGTCCTCCAGGATTCCTAAGAGTCGCCAACTAGGTGAAATCTCCAAGGGGTGTCTCCATGAAGTATTTTGGTTATAAGATGGACTATGATCTGGGAATCCCCCTCCACAATGATCTTTTTGTAATGGTGGTATGTTTCTATCTTGAAGCCCAGATAGCCTGCTACGAGGTGGAGGATTTCTCCATTTGAGTTCCTGAGGATCGCCTCAAAGCCAATTGGGCCCTGCTTTCCTTTTGAAGCTCCATTAAAATTAATTTTGATGAATCTAATTGGTTGGGGGGACCAGGTGGTCAAGCTTCTATATGAACGGTTGGACGTTGGGGAAGGGGGTGTGTCATACAGGTTGAGGTGCCATTTTTGGAGTATATGCCATTACTCCATATTACACTTTAAGTCCTCAATAGACCATTTCTTTCTTTTGATTGTTTCTTGGATTAGATTCATTATTTTGTTCCAAGTGGAGGTGGGGGGTGAGGCCTTTGACTGGAAGATTATTTTGTTTATTTCCATCCAAATTTTCCAGAGGGTGAAGCCTGGTAGGAGCTGCCAGCTGCAAGATAGAATTGGGTTCTGGAAAGTGATTGATTCCCAATTTTCTATAGTGTTGTTTATGCTGGTCCTATTTCAGTTGGAACGACACATTATTTGAGTCCCCAGATCCCAAATTATATGATTGTAGTGGAATTGGTTGAAAATGTCTTCCATCATTTCCTGTTTTTTCTTACAAAGGGAGCAAATTGAGGGGCCTATAAAACCCTTCTTTTTGATATTGTCCCAGGTGAGGATGTGGTTTTGGACTGTGAGCTAGAGGAAGATGGAGACTTTGGGATAGAGTGTTGAGTTCCAGATCTTACCCCATATGGTATCCTTAGCCTGATCTTGATAGTTCCCCTGCAAATAGTAGGCTTCTTTGACCGAAAAATTACCAGTTGTGGAGTGCCCCCATATGAGAATGTTCGGGCTCACCCTGATGGATAATTTTTGTTGGTTTGCGTAATCTCGCCAGGCTTGGAGGTCCATTTCTTTTGGGAGGTGTATTTATTGGTGTTTTGTTTTCCAGTTGCGCCATGGAAGGTTCCTATCAGACATTCTCTAAATATCCTTAACCCATCTAAAGTTGTCAGGTTGTAGTGATTGAAAAAGGGGATTAAGTTCTTCTAGAGTAGCTAGAGGCATTTGTTGTTGCCAAGAATCCTGCCAGAACAGTGTGTTTTCCCCATTCCTGATTTCCCAAAAAGCATTCTTCTGGACTAGTTGCTCGTTGAGGCAGGTCGTGTTCCAAATGTTGGACCCTTATGTTTGGTCGTTGAATCTAATTAGTTGTTCTTCTCGGGTGGTCGGTGAAAATTTTTGTTTCCATATTTGTGCCCAGAGTTATGTGGGTTGCTTCAGCCATCACCACCACAGTTTAGCTCCCATAACTTGATTAAGTTTTCTTGGGTCTCGGAGCCCTAGTCTCCCCAGATCTTTGTTGTTACAAAGCTTATCCCAGCCTACTAAATCCCACTTTTTATTCGATTAGTCCCCATTCCATAGGAAGTTGTGATACATATTTCTGATGTCCTAGATTACAGACCTAGGTGTTGCTAAATCCGTGAAAAGGTAGTTTGGCAAGGATTGAAGGATAGACTTGAGGAGTACCAACCTGGCCACAATATTAAGAAGTATGAAGGTCCAGTTGTTGAGTCTATTGGAAATGGAGAGAAACAAACTGTCACAGGAGATGGAGCGCGCAGGCGCACATGTGAGGGGTATGTCGAGATAGTTGGATGGAAGGGCGTTTTTGGGTATACCTAGGAGGCATGAAATATGATTTTGGACGGCGACTGGAATATTGAAGAAGTAGAGCTTGGATTTTTCAAGGTTTTGGACCATTCCTGATGCATCCACAAATTCAGTGAGTATGGAATTGAGTTTGGAAGCTTCTCGAGCTATCAGAGTGTTCAAGAGGAGTGTGTCATCAAAAAATTGGCTATGCGAGGGGGATAGATGAATTTTGTACAAGGGGAGGCCTTTAAGGGAACCATCTAAGATAGAGGCTTTAAGGTAGCATCCCAGTGCTTCCGCCATTAAAACAAAGAGGAAGGGAGAAAGGGGGTCTCCCTAATAGATTCCTCTGGTAGGGGAGAATGGTTGGGAGGGAACTCCATTGACCAAGATAGAGAAGAAGGTTGAGGAGGTGAGCTTCATGATCCATTGCACCCAGTGGCTATAGAAATTGAAAGCTTCTAGCAAGGAAGGCATATACTTCCAATTGATTTTTTCAAAATATTTAGATAGGTATAGTTTGATGAGAATACCTGGGATATTAGTCATCTTCAATGAGAATATGACATCATGTGTGAGGATAACATCATCCATGATTTTCCTTCCTTCCACATAGCCCTCTTTCTCTTTCGATATGACAAAAGGTAGGATTGGTTTGAGGCGCGTGGCTATGACCTTGGTGATGATTTTGTAGATGACATTGCAGAGGGAAATCAACCTGTACTATTTAGGGTGAGTGACCATCTCCTCTTTTGGTATGAGAGTGAGGAAGGTGGCATTGAGGAATGGGAGGACAAGGCCAGAGGTTCTGGATTCCTCAACCACCTGCCAAACTTCTTCCCTGATCATATCCCAACAATAATGAAAGAAGTTCGTAGTGAAGACATCTAGACCTGGCGCTTTCCCTGGGGAATTTATTTGACTTTGTGGCACTTCCTCTTGAGTGATGGGCCTCATTAAGGCTTTGTTCTATTATTGGGTGACCAGGGAGGGTATGTTCCTTGTTATTTTGTCGATTGTTTATGCTCTGTCATCAATGGTTTTTTCTAGAAGGTCTTTGTAGTAGTTGGTTAATTCCTCAACAATTTTGTTGTGCTCCCTGATGGGGTTACCCTGAACATCCTTTAGCTACGTTATCTTGTTTATATATCTCTGGTGCACCATTAATCTTTGAAATAATCTGGTATTACTCTCGCCCTCTTTGAGCCATTGAACCCTAGATTTTTGACACTGTAGAATTTCCTCCTGCTTTTTTTGTTCTTCTAATTTCGCCTGAAGCTCCTCTTCTTCCTTCATTAAGTCTGTAGTTTTGATTCCTTTAATGGAGGTTTTTTACATATTTTCCAATCTATTCTCAATTTCTTGCATTTGTTGAAGGATGTTCCCAAAGGTGGTTTTATTCCAAATCTTTAGACGTGTCTTGAAGTTTTTGAGTCACTACTAAAATTTGTACATGTAGGTACCATGTTCTATTTCTGCCTGGTTCCACCAGGAATTTCGGAGCCCATGAAAGTCATGGTGGGATAGCCATAATTTCTCAAATCTGAAGGGCTTGAGTTTTGGCGTCGATCCTGCGTCCATCCAAAGCGAGACGGGACAGTGGTCCGAGCCTGATTTTGGAAGAATGTTGGCCTCTATGGTAGGATCTTCCACCAATAGGGCTTTCGATATGAGAAATTGGTCTAGCTGGAAAGGATCCTATTGATGTGTAGATATGTGGTTGGACCAAGTGAAGATGTCATTTCAGGTTTGTATGTCTATAATATTTATCTGATCTATGAGGGTTCTGAACTTACCAAAGTCTTTCTCTAGTCATTTAGTGCCTTTGGTTTTCTCCTCCAACATCAGGATCATATTGAAGTCACCTCCCAACACCCAGTTGGGCGTGCTCAGTAGTGATTTGATGGAACTTATTCATTACAAGAAGTTTTCTTTGTCCTGTGGGATTTGAGGTCCATAAACATTTGTGATTTCCCCTTCCTTGGTAGATCCTATGACTTTGAAGTGTGCCATGATCGTACCTACAATGGAGAAGGGCCAATCTATTGTAATAGTTGCACGATTCCATAGGATCGCTAATCCCCCTGTCACGCTGGTGGATTCTATGTGGAGGGAGTCACATCCTCTCCAACAATGACAATAGATAGTCTATTCTTCTGCTCCATCACATTTGGTCTCCTACAACAGAAGAACATCTGGGTTTTCTATGCGTATATAGTCTCGAAGAGTCCTATGCTTGGATCTTCCATTAAATCCTCTAATATTCCATTTTATGATCTTCATCATGATGATTGGGGAGGTGGATGGACGTATCCCTCCGAGAGCCTTTGAACCTAGCATGAGTTGAGCATGAGGTTCCCTACCTCTTTGATGATATGGTGGGGGGATTTGCGGCCTCGTCTTTTGTTTTCCTGAGGGGTATGCTTTGAGTCTACGGTTGGGTCTGTGGCTATGCCTAGCTGAGCAGTGGAGCATGTTGTGGAATCTATAAACACTTCATGTACCTTTCTGAGTTGTTCTACCGGGATTGCGTGCAGATCCTTCCGGTTAAGGGCCTCCTTCAGTTTTTCAAGGTCTATGTCCACCAAGTCTTACTTGTCTAACTACATAAGGGTATCCCCATTTTCCTCCGTCTTGTATCCTTGATGATATATTTTTTCTTGGGAATATTTATGTGAGGCTTGATCCTTTTATTTCTCTTGGATTTTCTCTTTGTGTGGATCTTGGACCTCTTCTTCTTCCAACAGCTGATTTAGGATGTTGTAGGAGTTTTTGGTGGTTATTTTTGGCACGCTGTCTGGATTCTCCTTCCATGGTGGGTTTCGTTTCCGGCCTGTGACTGTGGTGAAGCCATCTTTTTGTTTGGTCTCCCCAACTTTGGGGAGTTTTGCATTCATGGGGAATTCTCAAAAGAGATGGTCGTGCTTGTGACATTTTCTGTAGTGGAAGGGGATGTGCTCATAGTCTATTTTGTGTTCCAGTCTTCATCCTGATATTCCAGGGTTACTGAGCCTAGTAATGCTTTTGATATTTCCATATAAACATAAATCTTGGCATAGGAGATGCATTTCCTTTGTTTTGTGGCTTTCGATGATTTGACATATCATCCCACTGTGTTTCCTATACCCATTAGTATTTACTCCAGCCAGAACTCCTTCGACAAGGAATAGAGACTGATCCAAACTGGGGCCATTGTGAAATCCTCCTTTTCTGGCTGAAGTGGTCTATCTAGAACTAAAGGAATAACCTTGCCAAATTGTAGAATTATCGCCCATTGTCAAAGATTATGTCATTATCTTCTTGGTTATAGAGGATAATCGTAAAAAACCCTTTGGATATGAACTGAACCTCGTAGTATCCCCTAGGGTTCCACCAATATTTGATCCATCGTAATAAGTCTCGCTTGGAAGGCCAGAGCCCCAGGAATATTCCTATTAGGTCATGCTCTCTCATGAACTGGGTTTTTTCTCCTACCCTCGTTGAGATTATGAGATATCTGGGGGGGGTTTCAATTGGGGAATGCATTTTTCTAGTTCCCATCCTCGATATGCCTTTGGATGAGACGTGCTTGGCTCCACATCCATTTATTTTTTGAGTCCCTTCTCTCTGGTCAGGATTTGTTCTCTCATGTGCGGCGGCAGCTCAAAGGTGGGTCGCTTGGCTCTTTTTCCCGCTCTGTCATTGATAGTTACGTTTATGTATGAGGGGGTTCCCCCCCCCCCCTTCTGGGCTCATCCTGAACCTTCAGCGTTAGGGTGTCTGTTTGTACCAGTGTAAATCGAACGTCATGCGTAGTTGCAAGCAGTTCAGATCATGCAGGGAATCGCTACAGAGTCATGAGGGTTTCTTCAGTCACTGCTCACCTCTCTCTTTGTGGTTAACTATAACTATTAACTATATTAGGGTTTCTTTCAACACTGCCACCTCTTGTGGTTAACTATAACTATTAACTATATTAATAATTTTATAGAATTTTTTTTTTTGTTAATTTGTGCAGACCACACCTGGTTTGAGAAACCACACTGTAAGTATCTAAGTCGGGCTAAAATCTCACCGGGATCGCACTGCCCGAGCCACACCAACTCCTTAACATGGTTGAATTTTTTGTCCCCGCAGGTTTCGAACCGGTGACTTTAACATCACGGAGTGGCTTAACAACACACTCCGTCACCGACTGTCCTACACCTCGGGGACTTATAGAATGATTCTTAGTGACCCTTCCATTTTCACATTAAATTCATTGTATTAAAAATTAATTAGGAAAAATTATCCCTCGTATACTTGTCACCCGATCCCTTAGTTGCACCAGAACTTCATTTAATTAATTAAATTAATTTTCCAATTTTCCTCACCCTGAAATCATTCCTAAAAAATCTCCGTGATGTCTCTTTATTCCCTCACATTCCCTTAATGATTGACGCCTTTATTAAAGATTAGTTGAGTTCTAATTTGGAAAGTTGTCTAGACTTGATTCCCTTCTATATTCCACATTCCTTTTGCATTTAATTTTCCCCTTTTTGTCTAAGTTCTAAATTAGCAATTTTTGCACATAACCAACAATTAATTTTTTGATAAATTCTTTCTCCTTTAAATTTTAAATTGATTTTTCTTAATCCCCTCCTTTATTAATTGATTAATTTGTTTTAATCCTTATACCCCAATTAGACCTATGCTCTAATTTCAATAGGCTTAGAAAAATTGTTTTTAAGGGAAATTTTATAATTATTAAACTTTATTCATACAACATTTATTTTAAGGATGACCAAGCCAAAATGAGATATTGTTTTCTAGGTACCTAGGTTCATTGACTCACCCGTGTTTACAACCCGCGATGTTCCCTTCCAGACACACTACGTGATACAAGGGTGCCACTCACCTTCATTCATGTTTCATTTGTGCAGCGTTCCCTTCAAGACGCACTACACGCTCTAAGGGTTCCACTCGCCTTTTGATTGATTTTGGTAGATGTCCAACCCTTGGAGTCAATACTTCATCAGGCGATCGTGTGGGAGACAAAGGGCCTCTAAGGAATAAGGACCATTCCTTATTATTCACCCCTTAGAATCTTTGTGAGTGATTGTCTCAATCTTCCCTCACGACATCTTCGATCTCTCGAACTAGGTAATCATTAACCTATAGTTCGAGCCACGATGGGAGTGTTATTAGGTTGTGGCAGGGTTTTTTCCACACCTCTCCCTCAATATCTCTATTTGTCGGGCATGATCCCTTTACTCCAAATGTGAGTCTTATTAGCAAGAAATTGTTAGCCTGAATCCATCAACGAAACATGTCAACGATCCATAAACAACATCATAATATACCATTCATATGTCACATATGCTATAATAGAAATACTCAAACCATATATAGTCCACTCCCTTACTAGATATAGATTCCAAGGAGGTCCATCGATGCCATCGACATCCTCAATCTGTCAAGAGTCCTGCACACTCAAGAGAAACCAGTTAATAGAACTTGTTGATACATATATAATCAAATAACATTTCATCATATCCACAACATCATCATAATCCATAAGAGAAAAATACAATCATATAATTAATCAGATCACTTGCATGCAACTGTCCTCAAAGAATAAGTCAAATCATTTGTGCGCAAGAGCAGGATGTTACACTATTGACATCACCAAGGGAAAACATTATGAAAGAGCCTATGTCATATTAAATATCAAGTATAATTTTTTTGTTGAGCATGTTCTTCAAATTATGTTGAAAATTTGAGCTTTAATTTTCACACTATAGTCTCTTACCTATGCATTAACCTTGCCTAGTTGTCACCTTCATGCTCTAAAGGAAATATTCACTAGTTAACAAATTTAGTATATGATTTGATTTGAACTACATCATGGCTCATTTGGAACCTTTCTGATGTGCTTGTTTTCACATCATGTCCACCCTTTCCATGCCCTATCTCAAACAATTTCCAGGTATGTCAAACTAATAACTCACATCTCCCTATGAAGATGACTCAACCAATAAAAATTGCATGCTAAATTGAACTACCATGCACATCCATCAAACTGAATCTAGTGCTCTATAAATTTTATTCCATTTTTTTTTAATGATTCATAGATCAACCCAAACAAATGCTAAACAAATAATGTTTCATGCTCACAATCACCACTAACATAAAATTGTTACTTATTAATCACATCATGTGATTTTGGAGTGTTATTTTCCATCAACACTCACTTGTGTGTGTCTATAAAAGACATAAATTAATATATACACCTTCACATACATGTCATTCATTAATGAAACTTTAATTTTAGTGCATAATACTATAGAAAATAAAAAAACATATATGTGGAAACAAAAATTAAAATAATTGATAAGAATGGTATTACTCTCTTTATATCCCTCTCTAGGGAGAAAATGTGTATTTCTTGGAAAAGTCTACCATTGATAATATTGTGCTCAACTCGAATACCTTGCAAGACTATCTAAATTGAGAAGCTCACCACCTGGAACCTGTGAGAGTGTTTGATATATTTATAAATCTAGTTTTGAAACTTCCCCATGAATTATGAAATAGGGATATCGTTCTTAATAAATTCAATCCTTTTAGATTCCATACCCGAAGAAGAGGATGGATTCATATTAACATACTCATATATCCTCCATGTAACCATGATATCTGGAAATCCAGAGTGTGTTGTATCCAAAGGAAAATTCCTATGGAACAATGTTAGATTACCACATTCATGCAATATACTTCCACCTACACATGTTTTACTGAAAAACACATATTTGAGATTCCTTTTGCATAATATTTTTGAGATAAAATCACACACTATAGGAGGAGGAGGGTCACCTTACTAGTGCCTTTTGCAAAAATATGAAAATGTGTCATAATAGAGATGGAATTCAACCTGGTATCAACACCAACAAGTGTCACAAACTATGTTGGGCCTAATATACCATAGTTTGAATTTATCAAACATGCTAATGGAAATATTGACACTAGGATTGCTTTCTTGAAATTCCTCAAATAGTTCAACTTCTTCCATGTCCATAACATGCTTACAATTCTCATCATATGTTCCTTTGGATAATTTCCTTTACAAAAAAGTATTTAAATCTAGTATAGCACAAGAATGGGTTTCCCAAAACGCTAACACATTCTCTCTAATTCCTTATTGAAATCTATCTTGGTAGGGATATCTGCAAATAAGAGCCCTGCAAATAAGATCCCGATAGGAAGCTTCATCATTTTTTCTATATAGGACATGAACTTCATATGCATCTACAATGTTTTTCTTGAAACCACCTTGAAACATGAATAAATTTTGACATCATCATTAGCATTGGAATTCTTGAAGTCGTTGGTTCCACAATAGCAATTGCAATTTCCCTATGAGTAGCTCAGACATCATTTTTTCTTGATTTACCAAAGGAAGAAAATAATTTTGATGCATTCTGTGTTACATCCTCATGTTCCTTTGCATGATTAGCATCTTGAAAACCAAATACCTTTATTGAATATTTCAACATTTTGTGTTTTATCAATCCATGTAGGATTTGAACTTGTGTAATCATTGATTTTTTTCAAAAAGCAACTTAATTATTTTATTGGCATAATCTCTAACTATCCAATTAGGGATCAAGTCCTAAAATTGTTTTCTTGTGTTTGCATCCAAACTTTGTAAAGAATTTCTACCCCTTTTTAAAACCACTACAACTCTGAGTGGTTCTTGAAACCCCAGAGGAAATGGGCTCCTACAACAGTTGATTAGATTATATCACTGCATATTCCAATGAATTTTGTATTCACATTGTTACATATAAAACATAATAAATAAACAATAAACCAAAGTATAAAACAAAACTATGAGTACAATATGCATTAAGGTTATGTGGTTAAAATTTAACGATATTTCCCTCAACTAGATGACCTAAATACTCTCCAATTACATGCATTGAAGGTTGAGAAATAGGTTGACCTACATTTTCTTCTCAATGTTCTCTCAATTCTAATCGTTTTGTCTCATCCCTTCTCTATCCTTCCCTTGCAAATTATCTTTGTCTACCCATTGGAAATCATATATCCTTTTATGGTTTCTTAGATTTCCCATCATGATTGTTGATTAAAATTTGGTTTAATTTTAGATTTGACACAATTTTTTATTTTTTTTGGCACGCAATAACAAAGTGAGTGGACAGTTAGGTCATGCAAATGGTTTTTTATTTTTATTTTGTTTCATGTGAAAATTTATCAACGTTTTGGTTTTTGTAAGTTACAACAATACCTTGATCAAGGTTTTTCCTCAATAGAAGTGTTTTTTAATAATTTTGTCACAAAACCTTGATTGAGCTATTTCATTACAATTTCATCATAGAACCTCGATAGAGGTGTTTCATCAATCAATAAATTATATTAAACCCAACAAGACCTATATCAAGATTTTGATAATCCCTTGATCAAGTTTTTCTCTAAATTGAATTTAGCACTCAATCGAGCTTCCAAATAACCCTCGATCGAGGGTTTGAAAACCTGAAATCCTAGATCCATTTTGTAGGATTTTCTACAAATGAAACTTGTAAGGGATGAAACCCCTTTATCTCTACCATGTCAAGTGGAAGAGTTGATGTCAATGGATTCTATGTGGAATCCTCTATCCAATGATGTGTGATTTTCACAGTTTTGATAAAATTGTAGGGAACACTAAGGAATATAAAATGAAATTCAAATATTAATTTTGGAGGCTCGAAAAATAATAAAAATTACAATGTCCAAAAAAATAATAACCACGCTACTACATTTTGTGTAGATTGTGATCATATAATTTTATTTTATATTTGTACTAAATTAAATGTTGGAAATGAAAGTTACATGTTAAATTTTACTTGAATTTGCAAGGTCGATCATTTAATTAAATATAAATTTGACACACTAAATGATATTAATGTTTTAAAAAAAAATACCAATAGTAAGACAACATAATTCTCTACACTTTTTTTTTTAACTACACATCAAAATCCACAAGGCCTATATGAGTTTCCACGGATTCAATTTTAAAAATAGGTAAAATATCAAATTTTCATCACCACATTTTACTAAAAGTGGGACACATATTCATGTATTCACCCATATATGTGTTTTTATAGGCCAATAATGTGCATGTGTTATGGAAGAAGTGTTTTTCTCATGTAAGAAAAACATGCATCTCTTTGGTGAATTAAAAATAATTATATTTATGCAAAACATGTGTGAATTTCAGTGAAGTAAAATGCACATACATTGTTTTGACATAGGCCTCATGTAAAGTGACTTGCCAAGTTAGGGCCTCCAAAAACCTAGATTTTTCAAATGCATTAAGATTCTATAATTTTATAACATGAGTGGGGTTTTTAGAATTTGGATTGCATATAAAAGGTCCACCAACATTGCGCACTTGCACACAAAGGACTTTCACATTTCCCCAAGACATTTGTCCTTCCCATTATAAGTTTCGCATGATTCTTATACTTGAGTGGAATTTCCTTTACCCATGTCTTCATGCATTTATTTTGAGATTCTAAGTAAAATGTGGTCGTGAACTTCATTTAAGGAACATGTGGCAAAGATGTGAGTTCTTAGGCTAAAAATTGGTAGTAGAGGATTTCATTCCCATGGACTCCCTTTCATATTCCCCTATGGTGAACTTGTATCCCTTCATAGATATATTGGACCATTTTGTATTATATTATTCCATCATTGCATTTTTACATAGAAAAAGTGTAAGTTTTAAACCTTTTACAGTAATGGAATGCACACAAGGGTTCTAAAAAATATAAAAGAACACAATTGCAATCACACATATACACAGAGATTTATCTTAGAAATGCAAATCGGGAAAACCAACAACCTTTTTAAAGCCACACCTCTAATTCATATTCATCATCCTCCAACTTCATTGTTTACAATACAATATATATAGGATCTTAGAGCATCTAAAACCCATAATGCATTGACTTGAATTAGACTACAACCCCAATTTCTTAACCAGAATTAGAAAACCATGGGATAAGCCACAAATCTTCCCATGCACCACAAAACTGCCAAAATCGAAAATCATGTACTGAAAACCACTAAAAATAAACGCAAAAACTGCCCAAAAACAATCTGAGGCCTATGTCGCCCTATGACCCCCATCATGACGTAGCAGGTAGGGTTGTTCGTGCAAATCCTAACCATTTTAAGCACAAACCTTATCCTTGATATTAGCACTAGGAATCCATAAAAGACATATTGAAAATATTTACAATATGAGATCACTATTTTAACTCATTACAATGGCTCTAGCCATAAACTACACATTTACAATTTCCATAAACTAGTCTAATACATTTCAAAGATCAAAACTAAGATATATATATATATATATATATATATATATATTAATTCACACACTTTTTGTGAAGCAAGAAAAAAATACAATTTCCTTATATTTGAGGAAATCAAGCTCCTAACTAATTAGAAGTGGTTTAAAGTCATACTCTAAAATAAAAAAATACAAACCAATATCTCTTACATACTTTCAAGTAGCATATAAATTTTTAATATTATACATAAAATCAAATCATATTCTATATTATATTTTTTTAATTTACATTCTTATTATCATACATATTTTATTTTTTGATGTTGATTTTATTTTATATTTCTCATTTATAATATATATTTTTTATTTTAATTTTGTTTTATATGATATCATACCTTTCATTTTTCCATTTTATTATGAAATGGCATGGTTTGCAACATAATAGCAAAGTCATACTATGACATCTAACTTTTCGAAAAGGAAGGTTCCCTTTCCTCCATTGTACTTGGTAAGACAAAACCTAAACCGAGAGAGATATGATGGAAAATTGATAAATGAATGAGACAACGCTTTTGACCTTGATCATATCGATGTATATTCTAATTAAGATATTCATGGCTTTACAGATTATTTAGATAAGTATTACTGCCATATCATATATATA